>ML779493.1:547561-587268 GCA_009831015.1 Picea engelmannii | reverse complement strand
AACAATGTTCATTTGAGCAATGTCTTATATGTACCTGGTTTAGAAAAGAATCTTGTATCCATATCTTGCCTAGAAGACAAAGGAAACATAATAGCCTTTGTAGATGGAAAAGTATTATCTTGGTCTAGAGACTCCAGCATAGAAAACGCTAGAGTTATCAAAACCCGTGAAGGAAGACTATATAGACTACTAGAACGAAATGATGAAGCTTTTGTACATGATGAAGTCAATTCTAATGAACTTTGGCATAGAAGGTATGCTCATATCAACTATCAAGCATTACCTTTCCTCGAAAAGATGGTTGAAGGAATACCAGAACTACAATCTACACATGAAGGAATTTGCAAAGGATGTGCTCTTGGTAAGAATGTTAATAAACCATTCTCAAGCACCAATAATAGATCTAAGGAAATCTAGATCTAATACATTCAGATGTTTGCGGTCCGATGCCAGTGAAATCTCTAGGAGGTTCTCTTTACTATGTAATCTTCATAGATGATTACTCAAGAAAAACTTGGTTATATCTCTTGAAGACAAAGGACGAAGTTTTCAACAAGTTTCAAGGATTCAAAGCAGAGATAGAGAACCTCACAAACAAGAAAATCAAGACCTTAAGAACAGATAATGGAGGAGAATACACATCCAAGGAATTTGTTGCCTTTTGCAAATCGGCAGGGGTTAGGAGGGAGCTAACCGTTCCTCATAATCCTCAACAAAATGGTGTAGCAGCAAGGAAGAACAGATTTATTGAAGAAACTGTGAAGGCACTAATGAACGATCAAGGTTTATCTATGTATTTGTGGGGAGAAGTAGCCATGACAACAATATATGTTCAAAACAGAAGTCCCCACCGCATATTGAAGGATATGACTCCAAAAGAAGCCTTCTCAGGAAAGAAACCTAATGTGGAACACTTAAGAATCTTTGGATGCCCTGTTTACATTCACATCCCCAAGGATAAAAGGAAGAAATTAGAATCCTCAGGAAAGAAGGGCATATTTGTGGGATACAGTGAATCATCCAAAGCCTATAGAATCTATATCCCAGAGAAACATAAGGTTGAAGTCAACAGAGACGTAACCTTCAATGAAAAGATGGCTTTCCAGAAATCCATAGAAGAAACTATAGAAGAAGAAGAGTATGAAGAGCCTAAAGAAGAAAGCACATGTCTTTTAGAAAGTCAGAATGAAGAAACAGAACAACTTGATCATCTGATGCAACCATGTGAACCTATTGAATCAGTCATTGTACCAAAAACCAAGAAACGTCCAGCTTGGCTTGAAGCTACTCTACAATAAGTAGAAAGACTCAAATCCCCAAGTGGCACCTTCAGAAAAAGCAAAAAGCCCAAAAGATTCTCTAGCTATGCAGCATGTATGACAAAGCTTCTAAATGAAGAACCCACCACATTTGAAGAGGCAGCTCAGAAGAAACAATGGAAAAAAGCCATGACAGAAGAACACCAGTCCATCATGAAAAATGATGTATGGGAAATTGTGCCTAAACCCAAAGAAAAATCAGTAGGAACTTCAAAATGGGTCTATAAGATCAAACATGCAGTAGACGGAAGCATGGACAAATACAAAGCAAGGTTCGTAGCTAGAGGGCTCTTCGAGAAGGAGGGAGAAGACTATGGTGAGACATTTGCTCCTATTGCCAGATATACTTCTATTAGAGCCATTATGTCTCTTGCTGCTTCCATGGGATGGAGTTTACATTAGATGGATGTAAAGACAACTTTTCTCAATGGAGCAATCGAAGAAGAAGTATACATTGAACAACCTCAAGGATTTGAAGTACACTCCAGAGACACTCATGTTTGGAGATTAAAGAAAGCCCTGTATGGACTCAAGCAAGCTCCAAGAGCTTGGTATGCCAGAATAGACAACTACTTAATAAGACTTGGTTTCTCCAAGAGTCATGCAGATCCAAATCTCTACTACAAAGTCGTGAACAATGCACCTGTGATTCTACTACTATATGTCGATGATTTATTCTTGACCGGTGAAGAGTCTCTCATCACCCAGTGTAAGAAGGAACTAGCTTTCGAGTTCGATATGAAAGACCTCAGTCTCATGCATTATTACTTGGGACTAGAAGTATGGTAGAAGCGTGGTGAAGTATTCCTTGGACAAGGAAAGTATGCAGTGAAGATTCTTCAGAAGTTTGGAATGATGGATTGCAAATCCATGGACACTCCTATAACCACAGATATAAGGAAAGTAAAAGACTCAGATTCTGATCTAGTAGATCTGTCCCTATATCGACAATTGATTGGGTCATTGATGTATTTAGTGAATACTCGACCAGATATCTGCTTTGCTGTAAACACCCTAAGCCAGTTCCAGGTGGAACCTAGACATGAGCATTGGATAGCTGCAAAGCATGTTCTAAGATATATTTGTGGGATGCTAAACTATGGTTTAAGATATACTTCATCCAGTGATATACAACTTCATGGATTCACAGATTCAGATTGGGCAGGGAGTGTAGAAGACAGAAGGAGTACTTCAGGGATGTGTTTCAGCTTGGGCTCCGCTATGATATCTTGGGGCAGTAGGAAACATAAGTGTGTTGCACTCAACACAGTAGAAGCAGAATATATTGCAGCATGTGAGGCATGTACAGAAGCTGTATGGCTGAGAAAGCTGATTTCTGGATTATTTGATCAGGTTCTAGATTCGACCATAATATACTGTGACAATCAGAGTTGTATAAGGCTATCCGAACACCTAGTGTTTCATGAACGGTCGAAACACATTGAGATCAAATACTACTTTATTCGAGATAAAGTCCAGGAAGGAGAAGCGAAGCTCCAGTATATCTCCACAGATGAGCAGACAACATATATTTTGACAAAGCCTTTGTTCAGGATAAAGTTTGCATACTTACGAGACAAGTTGGGGATCGTGGAGATAACTCTCTTAGTTGAAAGGGAAGAGATGGCTCTCCAGGTTGGGAAGGAGCACTGATATATTATTGATTTATGGACACTCATTTTCCAGTTTGGAAAATGGTCCAGGATGGGCAGTTCCTTTCCAGTTCGGAAAGTGATTTGAGATTTTCTGACAGACAGGCATTTTCCAGTTCGGAAAATGGTCCAGATCGGATAGTCATTTTCGTAATGAAAATGGTTCGATAGATTGCTGATGTACCATAGACACCGATTCCCCTTGTGTCCAGTGTGTGGGAATCGTCTAGGACAATCATTCTTCTTGGCAGTCACTCTCAGTAGTGGTCAGGTAGAATGGTCCGCCTTGCTGGGTAGTCATTCTTTAGAAGTTCACAGTTGTGAGCAGTTTCAAAGAATGGTCCGTTTTGGAGGTTGGTGTAGGACAGTCCTTTCCATACGAAATGGTCCAGACAGTCATTCCCTAGGGCAGACTCTTTCTCTCTAGGTTGCACTATGTTTAGTGCCGGAGGAATGGCCCAGTTAGGTGAATGGTCCAGGTTCAACAATTAGGGATAGGCATTCCCTAGGGCAGACTCATTCTATCCAGGTTGCACTATGATTAGTGTCGGAGGAATGGCCCAGTTAGGTGAATGGTCTAGGCTCAGAAATCAGGGACAATTATTCTTCCATGCTTGGTAAGAATAGTCCAGATAGCCCATGGTTGATGCTTTTACTGTATGAGGGCAGATGCTCTTCTAGATCTCACAGTTGTGTGTGGAAGAATGGCCCAGATGACTCATTTTATATCATGATATTGTTTTTGTGCAGGTTGATATTAGATGATATGATTGCTATGGAGACTGTATGTCTCTGGACAGTAGATGTATGCTACTGTGATACATGTGTTCCACTGGTTATGACTATGTGTCACTGATTAAGTAGCCGTGTGCTACTTCGTGTGGTTGTGTACCACTGGATAGTAGTTGTGTACTACTATGGATAGACACAGTTGTGTTCTATCAAGATGACATTGTACTGATTGTCATGGAGATTATCTAGTTGGATAATGATGATGGTGCTCATGATTTGATCATGAGATAACCTGTGTGGCTATAATGATGCTACTAGTTGAATGGTCTGTTTGTGTTCAAACCATTACCTTTTATACTTCCCTAGCTAGGAGGGAGTGTTGATATTATGGTAGCTGCGGGAGGTATTAACCTCCACTTGTGACCTCTGATGAGATGAGAATATTCCAGGAAGCAAGAGAAACCCTAAAAGACTTGGACATAACCCTAGAAGAGAAGTCGGCTAAAGAAAATATTTTATATTGCGTCTTTAGCCTCTAGAAGGAGAAGTCGGCCCAGATAGCTTAGAGAAAGCAGTATAAATACAGGACGCCAGTTCTTATTTGAGACAGACATCTCGAAACTGCAGAAATCCACTTGTGCGCACTGCAAAAGTCTAGTAGTGCACAAGTCTGGGGAGCAGCTGCAGCTGCAGTTACTGCAGCCTGTAATTTCGGTCTTTCTGGGATGGACTTTCTGATCAGTCTTGGTTATCTTTGCTTTGTGCATTGGCCTTAGTTGGCTATTGATTTTCTACCGGAATTCTTCTCTCTGTCAAGGTCAAGGTGCTCGGGGGTGGCATTCGTGCCTATGGTTGGGTGACAATATTGCTATATTGTCTATGGTTAAACGAGCACACCCACTTTTCTAACAGGTTATGGGCCCACACCTCCTTCATTCAGTCTAACCACTGGAAGGAAGCTAAACCATAAGGTTATCAAGCTCGTTGAAGAATTGTCGCTAGGGTTTCTCGCAGGTGCAGTGACTGAATCACTGTTGCTAGGGTTACTAGCAGGTGCAGTTGCAAAAACCCTAAAACTATTGCCTAGCACCTTATGATGGAACACCTTACCCAAGGAGAAGATATTCTAGTGCGCCTTAGTTCAGCGCACCTCTTGGCACTCTTAGAAGGCAAAAACGTCAAGGTTGAGATTTTGGGTCAAAGTTTGACCAGTTATCAGTCAACAAAAATCATGAATGAAAAGACGGATCATCTACACTATTCAACTCTCACAGGAACTCTTGAAGATGACATGTGGATAATTGACAGTGGAGCTTCCGGGCATATGACAGGAGACCAAGTCAGACTCTCCAATTTGAATGGAATGAGGACATCCTACAAGGTAGAACTTGGAGATAAGAATACCTATCTAGTCGAAGGAATCGGTCAAGCCTCCATCAAATTGAAAACATGTAACAATGTTCATTTGAGCAATGTCTTATATGTACCTGGTTTAGAAAAGAATCTTGTATCCATATCTTGCCTAGAAGACAAAGGAAACAAAATAGCCTTTGTAGATTGAAAAGTATTATCTTGGTCTAGAGAATCCAGCATAGAAAACGCTAGAGTTATCGGAACCCGTGAAGGAAGACTATATAGACTACTAGAACGAAATGATGAAGCTCTTGTACATGATGAAGTCAATCCTCGAAAAGATGGTTGAATGAATACCAGAACTACAATCTACACATGAAGGAATTTGCAAAGGATGTGCTCTTGGTAAGAATGTTATGAAACCATTCTCAAGCACCAATAATAGATCTAAGGAAATCCTATATCTAATACATTTAGATGTTTGCAGTTCGATGCTAATGAAATCTCTAGGAGGTTCTCTTTACTATGTAATCTTCATAGATGATTACTCAAGAAAGACTTGGTTATATCTCTTGAAGACAAATGACGAAGTTTTCAGCAAGTTTCAAGAATTCAAGGCAGAGATAGAGAACCTCACAAACAAGAAAATCAAGACCTTAAGAACAGATAATGGAGGAGAATACACATCCAAGGAATTTGTTGCCTTTTCCAAATCGACAGGTGTTAGGAGGGAGCTAACTGTTCCTCATAATCTTCAACAAAATGGTGTAGCAGAAAGGAAGAACAAATGTATTGAAGAAACTGTGAAGACACTAATGAACGATCAAGGTTTATCTATGTATTTGTGGGGAGAAGTAGCCATGACAACAATATATGTTCAGAACAGAAGTCTCCACTGCATATTGAAGGATATGACTCCAGAAGAAGCCTTCTCAGGAAATAAACCTAATGTGTAACACTTAAGAATCTTTGGATGCCCGGTTTACATTCACATCCCCAAGGATAAAAGGAAGAAATTAGAACCCTCAGGAAAGAAGGGCATATTTGTGGGATACAGTGAATCATCCAAAGCCTATAGAATCTATATCCCGGAGCAACATAAGGTTGAAGTTAGCAGAGACGTAACCTTCAATGAAAAGATGGCTTTCAAGAAATCCATAGAATAAATTATAGAAGAAGAAGAGTATGAAGAGCCTAAAGAAGAAAGCACATGTCTTCCAGAAAGTCAGAATGAAGAAACAAAACAACTTGATCATCCGATGCAACCATGTGAACCTATTGAATCAGTCATTGTACTAAAAACCAAGAAACATCCAACTTGGCTTGAAGCTACTCTACAAGAAGCAGAAAGACTCAAAGCCCCAAGTTGCACCTTCAGAAAAAGCAAAAAGCCCAAAAGATTCTCCAGCTATGCAACATGTATGACAAAGCTTCTAAATGAAGAACCCCCCACATTTGAAGAGGCAACTCAAAAGAAACAATGGAAAAAAGCCATGACAGAAGAACACCAGTCCATCATGAAAAATGATGTATGGGAAATTGTGCCTAGACCCAAAGAAAAATCAGTAGTAACTTCAAAATGGGTCTATAAGATCAAACATGCAATAGACGGAAGCGTGGACAAATACAAAGCAAGGTTCGTAGCTAGAGGGTTCTCCTAGAAGGAGGGAGAAGACTACGACGAGACATTTGCTCATGTTGCCAGATATACTTCTATTAGAGCCATTATGTCTCTTGTTGCTTCCATGGGATGGAGTTTACATCAGATGGATGTAAAGACAATTTTTCTCAATGGAGCAATCAGAGAAGAAGTATACATTGACCAACCTCAAGGATTTGAAGTACAGTCCAAAGACACTCATGTTTGCAGATTAAAGAAAGCCCTTTATGGACTCAAGCAAGATCCAAGAGCTTGGTATGCCAGAATAGACAACTACTTAATAAGACTTGGTTTCTCCAAGAGTCACTCAGATCCAAATCTCTACTACAAAGTCGTGAACAATGCACCTGTGATTCTACTACTATATGTCGATGATTTATTCTTGACCGGTGAAGAGTCTCTCATCACCCAGTGTAAGAAGGAACTAGCTTCTGAGTTCGATATGAAAGATGTCGGTCTCATGCATTATTACTTGGGACTAGAAGTATGGCATAAGCGTGGGGAAGTATTCCTTGGACAAGGAAAGTATGCAGTGAAGATTCTTCAGAAGTTTGGAATGATGGATTGCAAATCCATGGACACTCCTATAACCACAAATATAAGGAAAGTAAAAGACTCAGATTCTGATCTAGTAGACCCGTCCCTATATCGACATTGATTGGGTCATTGATGTATTTAGTGAATACTCGACCAGATATTTGCTTTGCTGTAAACACCCTAAGCCAGTTCCAGGTGGAACCTAGACATGAGCATTAGATAGCCGCAAAGCATGTTCTAAGATATATTCGTGGGACGCTAAACTATGGTTTAAGATATACTTCATCCAATGATATACACCTTCTTGGATTTATAGATTCAGATTGGGTAGGGAGTGTAGAAGACAGAAGGAGTACTTCAGGGATGTGTTTCAGCTTGGGCTCCGCTATGATATCTTGGGGCAGTAAGAAACAAAAGTGTGTTGCACTCAGCACAACAGAAGCAGAATATATCATAGCATGTGGGGCATGTATAGAAGCAGTATGGCTTAGAAAGAGGATTTCTGGATTATTTGATCAGGTTCCAGATTCGACCATAATATATTGTGACAATCAGAGTTGTATGAGACTATCCGAACACCTAGTGTTTCATGAACGGTCGAAACACATTGAGATCAAATACTACTTTATTTGAGATAAAGTCCAGGAAGGAGAAGTGAAGCTCCAGTATATCTCCACAGATGAGCAGACAACGGATATTTTGACAAAGCCTTTGTCCAGGATAAAGTTTGCATACTTACGAGACAAGTTGGGGATCGTGGAGATAACTCCCTTAGCTGAAAGGGAAGAGATGGCTCTCCAGGTTAGGAGGGAGCACTGATATATCATTGATTTATGGATAGTCATTTTCCAGTTTGGAAAATGGTCCCGGATGGGTAGTTCCTTTCCAGTTCGAAAAGTGGTTTGAGATTTTCTGATGGACAAGCATTATCCAGTTCGGAAAATGGTCCAGATCGGACAGTCATTTTCATAATGAAAATGGTTCGATAGATTGCTGATGTACCATAGACAACGATTCCCCTTGTGGCCAGTGTGGGGGAATGGTCTAGGACAATCATTCTTCTTGGCAGGCACTCTTAGTAGTGGTCAAGTAGAATGATCCGCCTCGTTGGGCAGTCATTCTTTCGAAGTTCACAATTGTGAGCAGTTTCGAAGAATTGTCCGTTTTGGAGGTTGGTGCAGGATAGTCATTTCCTTAGGAAATAATCTGGACAGTGATTCCCTAGGGAAGACTCATTCTCTCTAGGTTTCACTATGTTTAGTGCCGGAGGAATGGCCCAGTTAGGTGAATGGTCCAGGTTCAACAATCAGGGACATGCATTCCCTAGGGTAGACTCATTCTATCCAGGTTGCACTATGATTAGTGTCGGAGGAATGGCCCAGTTAGGTGAATGGTCCAGGCTCAGAAATAAGGGACAATTATTCTTCCATGCTTGGGAAGAATAGTCCAGATAGCCCATGGTTGATGCATTTACTTTATGAGGGCAGATGCTCTTCCAGATCTCACAGGTGTGAGTGGAAGAATGGCCCAGATGACTCATTTTATATCATGATATTGTTTTTATGCAGGTTGATATCAAATGATATGATTGCTACGTAGACTGTATGTCTCTGGACAATAGATGTATGCTACTGTGATGGATGTGTTCCACTAGTTATGACTGTGTCATTGATTAAGTCGCTGTGTGCTACTTGGTGTGGTTGTGTACCACTGGATAGTAGTTGTGTACTACTATGGATAGACACAGTTGTGTTCTATCAAGATGACATTGTATTGCTTGTCATGGAGATTATCTAGTTGGATAATGATGACGGTGCTCATGATTTGATCATGAGATAGCCTGTGTGGCTATAATGATGCTACTAGTTGAATGGTTTGTTTGTGTTGAACACCATTACCTCTTATACCTCCCTAGCTAGGAGGGAGTGTTGATATTATGGTAGTTGCGGGAGGTATTGACCTCCACTTGTGACCTTTGATGAGATTAGAATATTCCAGGAAGCAAGAGAAACCCTAAAAGACTTGGACATAACCTTAGAAGAGAAGTCGGCTAAAGAAAATATTTTATATTGAGTCTTTAGCCTCTAGAAGGAGAAGTCGGCCTAGACAGCTTAGAGAAAGCAGTATAAATACAAGACGCCAGTTCTCATTTGAGACAGACATCTCGAAACTGCAGAAATCCACTTGTGCGCATTGCAGAAATCCAATAGTGCGCAAGTTTGGGGAGCAGCTGCACCCTGCAGCTGTAATTTCGGTCTTTCTGGGTTGGAATTTCTGATCAGTCTTGGTTATCTTTGCTTGGTGCATTAGCCTTGGTTGGCTATTGATTTGTTACCGGAATTCTTCTCTCTGTCAAGGTCAAGGTGCTCGGGGGTGGCATTCGTGCCTATGGTTGGGTGACAATATTGCTATATTGTCTATAGTTAAACGAGCACACCCACTTTTCTAACAGAGACAACAAATGTCAATAATTTCAAGGATGTGCAGAAAGAATGATTTTGGAGTAGCTTCAAAATTTTCAATGGTTAATCAAAGGTAGGAAAGGAATCACACGCTAGTTATATATTAAAATAATCACAAATTATTTTGATCCAAGACTGTCCCTTAACTAGTCAGGTAGATGGAATTATATGCAGTTTAAAACAAAGCACACTACAGTAACAAGTCCCATTATATAGAAAACCAAACTAACCTTTTCTGTTATAATTTTTTGAATTGTTTGTATATCATTGGGAATATTTGCAAGTATAAATTACTATTTTGCAAGGATGTGTAGAAAGAATGATTTGGGGGCAAGATTCAAAATTTTTAATGCATGATCAACTGAAGACAATGAATCATATGTCGGTGGGTGATACATTGAAATATTCACAAATGAACTTGATCCAGGACCAACCATGGGTAGTTATTTAGAGATGGAATCCACTGCAGTGTACAACAAAACACACTACAGTACTAAGGACAATTACATAGAAAACCAAACCAACCTTCTCCGTTTTCATTTTGAATTGGAAGCAAAATATAAGCTAATCCATTTCTTTTACTTGTTTCTTATTCCAATGTTACCATAAAATTTGATCCAGCAGTGTTGATTTATTTAGGTGATAAAGAGATAAAAGCCTGTGTAGTGCAAGGACATGTAGCGGTTGGATGACATGGACTCGGCCACTGATGATGTACTTTTGCTTGTAGCAAATGTTAGGCAAGTTGTTTCTTAAAAACCTTAATTAACTCATAAACCAAGTGGCGACTCCACTTCCTTTCAATGTGATTAGGCATGGTTTTCTTTGTGGTACCATGGTACCTTATTGTAATTATCATGCTACATATTGGTGACTCCACTGGGGAGTTCCCATCAACCATTCCATTGCCCAAGCAAAGGCTTTCGTTTCCTTTAGCCCCTCATTGTGTTTTTATGGAGATTTGGAATTCTTCAGTGCATGGTAACAGTCCTAGTCTGATTTTTAACCTACCATCTTAGGAAAACAAAAAATTGAAATCTCTATCAAAAGTGCAATCTGCTTTTTACTAGGGACTGACACATCAAATTGAAAAAAGTAACAGCAAGTACACATATCTGAAACTCAAATCACATCACTGTTTATTACTCTTGAAAACAAGAAATACACTGGAAGCTTCAAACTCTACCTTTTACCCACTGCTTCCTATGCTGAAAACTGGATGACTTGAAAAACCTATATCCCTGCCTTCTCCTTTATAGACTAGGAAGAAGAGAAGGTATGATGAATGTAGACATATGCACAACAATGCCTTAACTGAAATCAACCTAAACCCTATATGTATTTCTGGCCTTGGGATTAGCACCTTCAACCTGCATGAAATATCTATTCCTAGGAAAGCGCACCCACCAGAAGAGAATGCAGGCATGCATCTCTCTCGTCTAGGGATCTGCACCCCATCTATTCTTGGAACCTTTACACATGCAAAGCACCCTAACTAACTGTGCATGCAATTACTAACTAAAGTAAAACTCAGAAACAGAACTGAATTGCTACATATGAAACATCATCTAATTCTAAACTGGAACTAAACTGATGATGGTGCATGCATGCCATCTAGATTCTAAACTGGAACTTAACTGATGATGGTGCATGCATGCATGCACCCTCTCCTATATCCCTGCCTTCTCCTTTATAGGCTAGGAAGAAGAGAAGGGACAATGAATTTGGACACATGCGCAACAACGCTTTCACTGAAATAAACCTAAACCTTAGATGATTAGATCTATTCCTGGCCTTGGGATTAGCGCCCTCAACCTGCATGAAAGATCTGTTCTTAGGAAAGTGTACCCACTAGAAAAGAATGCAAGTATGAATGCATACATCTCTTTCTTCTAGGGATTTGCATCCCATCTATTTTTCAAACCTTTCCACATGCAAAGTATCCTAACTAATTGTGCATGCAACTACTAACTAAAAGCAGAACTCAGAAATAGAACTAAATTTCTAAATATGAAACATCATCTAAACTGGAATTGAATTGATGATGGTGCATGCATGCTTTTGATATGCATGTGCCCTCTCTCTCTCTCCTCCATAAATGCTTCTGTGCTGTCATTCACTGCTGAAGGAGGGCACACTGCTGCTGTTGTCATTAATGCTATTGTATGGACTGCTTATGCAAAATCTTTGCTGGAGTACTTTCTTTGCATGAGCCCAGATCTTCTCTGCTTGCTGCTGCCATTAATGGCGCTCTTCTGGACACTTTCTGAGGTACCAAAAGTCCAACAATCATAGCCTACCAAATTTTTTCCTTGAGGACCTATCTTATCCTTTGATCTCTCTAATCTTACTAGCTCTACCAAGTGACAGATCAATGCTGTTTCCCCTGCTTTAATAAAGATGGAAATCTGCACAAGTCAACATAGTTGTTTTATTCTTTAGAAAATAGTTTGTTTGCATGGTTTATTGGTCACTTCTAGAGAACCTTCTGAAAAAGTTGGACATGAGATTGCAGTTAATTTCTGCATTTCATCTGCACACTAATGGGAAAATCGATGCAGTGAATGGGAGCCTTGGAAATATTTTGAGATGTCTAATAGGAGAAAAGCCAGGACAGTGGGATATGGTGTTGGTGCAAGCAGTGGGATATGATCTCTTTAATCTTCTTTGTAGAGCTAGTAAGATCAGAGAGATCAAAGGATAAGATAGGTCCTCAAGGAAAAAGTTTGGTAGCCATGATTGTTGGACTTTTGGTACCTCAGAAAGTGTCCAGCAGAGTGCCATTAATAGTAGCAACGAGTAGAGAAGATTTAGGTTCATGCAAAGAAGGTACTCCGACAGAGATTTTGCATAGCAGTTTGTACTACAACATTAATGACAACAACAACAGTAAGCCCTCCTTTAGTAGCCCTGTACAACACTGAATGAGGGCGCAGGGGCATTTATGGAGGAAAGAGAGATAGAGGGCACATGTGTGCACCATCATCAGTTCAGTTCCAGTTTAGATGATGTTTCATATTTAACAGTTCAGTTCTATTTCTAAGTTTTGCTTTATTTAGTAGTTGCATGCATAGTTAAGGTGCTTTGCATGTGGAAAGGTTCCAATAATAAATGGGGTGCAGATCCCTAGAAGAAAGAGATGTATGCATGCATATTTGCACTCTTTCCTAGTGGGTCCACTTTCCTAGGAATAGATATTTCATGCAGGTTGAGGGTGCTTATCCCAAGGCCAAGAATAGATCTAGGGTTTAGGTTTATTTCAGTGAAAGCATTGTTGTGCGTGTGTCCAAATTCATCGTATCTTCTCTTCCTAGTCTATAAAGGAGAAAGCAGGGGTATAGTAGAGTGTACATGCATGCTAATGCACCATCATCAGTTTAGTTCTAGTTTAGAACCTAGATGATGTTTCATATTTAGTAGTTCAATTCTATTTCTGAGTTTTGCTTTAGTTAGTAGTTTCATGCACAATTAGTTAGGGTGTTTTCCATGTGGAAAGGTTCCAAGAATAGATGGGGTGCAGATCCTTAGAAGAGAGAGATGCATGCATGCATACTTGCATTCTCTTTTGGTGGGTGCACTTCCTAGGAATAGATCTTTCATGCAGGTTGATGATGCTAATCCCAAGGCCAAAAATAGATATAGGGTTTAGGTTTATTTCAGTGAAGGCATTGTTGTGCATGTGTCTAGATTCATCGTAACTTCTCTTCTTCCTAGTCTATAAAGGAGAAGGCAGGGTTATAGGTTTCAAGTCATTCAGTTTTTAGAGCAGGTAGCAGTGGATGAAGGGTAGAGTTTGAAGCTTCCATTGCATTTCTTGTTTTCAAGAATAATAAACAATGATGTGATTTGAGTTTCAGATTGGTGTATTTTTATTTCCCGCTAATGCATTTCTCGAGGAAATCCATTGGGCACTTCCTCTCATTCCAAGGATGGTAACCTGGGTAAAGTGGATTTTGTAGAAGCTCAAAGCTTTGTCATGTCACTTACGAGAATATAACTTGGGTGGAGAGTATAACACACCATCATACAACCACCCGGCCTAGACCCAATTGACAAACAAATTTGTGTACTTGCTCTTACTTTCTTCAATTTGATGTGTCGGTCCCTAATAAAAAGGAGATTGCGCTTTTGATAAAGATTTCAATTTTTTGTTCCTAAGTAGGTAGGTTAGAAATCAGACTAGGACAGTTACCATGCATTGAAGAATCTCAAATCTCCATAAAAACATAATGAGGGGCTAAAGGAAAGGAAAGCCTTCGCTTGAGCAATGAAAGTGTTGATGAGAACTCCCCAGTGGAGTCACCAATATGTAGCATGATAATTAGAGTGAGATACCATGGTACCAGAAAGAGAACCAAGCCTAATCGCTTTGAAAGGAAGCGGAGTTGTTGTTGATTTTTCTATGAGCAAGGTTAAGCATGAAGTTCATTCAATTTTAACATTTGTCTTAACCATAACCAA
Organism: Picea engelmannii; assembly: GCA_009831015.1. Taxonomy (NCBI): domain Eukaryota; kingdom Viridiplantae; phylum Streptophyta; class Pinopsida; order Pinales; family Pinaceae; genus Picea; species Picea engelmannii. The sequence goes on along the minus strand of ML779493.1, from coordinate 573,092 downwards.
TAATGTTGTAGCAACCAAGATCACAATAAGAAACACCATGCACAAGAACACAAGAAGTATCCTAGGAAACCCTTCTCAACAAGGAAGAAAACCCAGCCAAATCCTTTGCTATATTCTTCAAGAGAAAGACCTTCACCACCAATAAGACCTAGCACACAAGAGGGTGCTCAAACCCTAGAAGACTAGCGCCCAAGAGAGGTGCACACTTTTCCCAAGAAGGTGTACTTGCTGAAATTTCCAAACGCACACAAAAGATATGATTCCTCAATGGGGAATTTACCTTTACTTATACTAGACTGAACCTGTTAACAGAAGTGTCTATTGGCACAACATGGCCGACCTCACTAGCTCACAATATAATTAATATTAACCAGATTAATTATCTTTTACGTTTATTATTAATCACATTAAGGTGGGGTCGACCTGTACCTTTTACATTACAATTAGGGTTACAGGCATGTCTGACTCTTGAACAATATAGCAAGGGATCTTATACACCCACTAGTGCTCATCCACTAGGGGCACATCCATAGGGATGTCCATATCTCTGGCTCACTGCATTACACAGACGAACCACATCTTCACTAGTGCTCAGTCACTAGGATCACGCTCACCTGTGCTCGTCCACAGGAACGTCCACTCAACAGATCTTCTTTCCCACTGCATTACACAAGAGAGTCATCTGGAGTTTCTCATCAACTCTTCTACTCAGAGGAGGCTAATACATGATCTTCATTTCTGTTCTCATGATGATGCACCCAACACTTTGGGATTTCACATGTTCACCTTGTGCTTAGCCACATGCACGTCCAACTTTGTAGATCTCCATTCTCAATGCGTTACACATGAGAATCATCTGGAGTTCTTCTCAACTCTTTGTAAGGAGGAGGCCATCTCTACGTTCCAGCTCTGTCTCAGATAGGAACCACACACCCCTCTCAGGGGCTTTCTCTCAGGTTTGTAAGCTGGAGAATGTCTCACGTAGCTGCAATCATCAACACTCCCTCTCAACTAGGGAGACATTCTTCATCATGCCAAGTCTCACACGGATATACTTTGAACTTTGTCTTGGCTGTAGTCATCAACACTCCCTCTCAACTAGGGAAGTATTCTTCACCAAGCTAATTTGGTGAAGATGGCTGCAATCTGCTCAAGTATAGGAAGGTACTGCATGTGTACTATTTTCCTATGCATCATATCTCTGATATAATGATGTTTTATCTCAACATGTTTCGATCTATCATGAAACACTGGGTTCTCAAAGAGCTTTACACACAACTCTGGTTATCATCATAGAATCCATCTCATGATCAAGTAAATCTGTCAGAAGCTTGTGAAGCCATATTGCTTCACACACTCAATGATACATACTCTGCTTCTGTGGTATTCAAGGCCACAGAGATTTTGTTTTCTGCTGCACCAGGAAACCATGACAACTTTTATGGTAAGACAACAACCGGATGTTCTCTTCCGGTCCACTGTACTCTCTCCTCAATCTGTGTTTGCATATCCTGCAAACTCAAGTTCACACTGGGGGCATATCTCAATATATGCTTTACTGCTATCAAGTGAGTCTGTCTTGGCTGACTCATGAATTGTCTAAGCACATTCATTACAAGGCATGAATCAGGTCTGGTGTTAGCCAGATACATCAATGGTCCAATCAACTGTGGATCACTCATGTTTGAAGCATCATCATTCATTTTCTTCAAAAACATCACGGTGGTTTTGCATTTTGTCATACTGAACTTCTTTAATATTCCCACTGTATATTTTCCTTAACTCAAGAAAATCTCATTGGTCCTCTGTCATACGTCTTGTCTCAAGAATTAGTGCATCATACTCATATCCTTCATCTCGAAATCAGAAGTCAAAGCTTACTTGTATCCAACAACAAGGCTTTCTGAATAAGTCATCAAAATCAGGCTCTTGTCACCAACACTGTAATAATATAGGTTTGGATCAACAATACTTTTACTGAAACCCAAACTCATCAAGAATCCATCCATCTGATATAGTTTCCAACTCATGGATGGTAGTACGGATGGAAGTGTATCGGGCTTACTGGATCAAGTGTCTTGTCATAGACAAGTCCCTCTGTTTGTGAGAATCCTTTAGCTACAGATCTCGCTTTGTATTTCTCAACACTTCCATCAGCTGCATGTTTGATCTTATAGTTTTACTTGGAAATTACCACAAACTTCCCTTTTGGTCTCTGAACAATATCTTGAACATCATTCTTTTAAGATATACTGGTATTCTTTTGTTATGGAATTTTGCCATACATGTTCTCTTGTTGCTTCTCCAAGACAAGGAGGCTCAAAATCAATGAAGTGGCTCATGAATGGAGGATAGCTCGAAAATCTCTTTTGCTTTCTCGGGAAGTGCCTTGAGGGGCTTGTATGTTCCTCTGCCTCCTGCAGAGTGAGCCTAGGCAGGCCTTTTTTTATGCCCTACTGCAATATCTCTTGGACATATCAACTGGAGCAATTGGATCAGCTGGAATAATGTCTGTCTCCCTCTGAAATGCTGAAGGGGGAGAAGGTATTGTCTCACTGTCAATCTCCATCTAAGATTCTTTGGATCTTTGAAAGGCTATCTCTTCTTCAAGGACAACATCTCTGCTTGTCTCAATCTTTCTTTGACTAGGGATGTAGATCTGGAATATCTTCGATGATTCACTGTTTATCCCATAAATGTATCCTCTCCCTGAAGGGTCTAGCTTGGACTTCTTCTCTTTGGGTACATGCAAATACACTGGGCACCCAAATATCCTGAAGTGTTCAATCTCAGGCTTCACTCCAGTGAAGGTTTGGGAGTTATGTTTTTCAAAGTCTGGTGAAGCCTCTTATTCTGAACATATACTGTGTCATGCATGCTTCTGCCCATGGAATCATAGAAAGATTCTGATCATGCATTATTGCATTGGTTGTCTCAAGGATGGTTCTATTCTTCCTCTTTCTCAAGTAGTTTTGACTCCCTCTGAAGGATAAGCATCTACCTTTGTTCTTAACCTGTCTGGAACAAGAAAACAAGAGGAACCAAAAACAAGAATATCTCCTAAAGGAGAATAATGAGTACATCTCTAGAATTAAAACAATTTAAGGATTGTTGTCACAACTACAACACTTACTTGTAATGTAGCAAACTTTAGAAATATAGGTTAGGGGAATGACAATTACAACAATCAAACCTGGAGTTTTCACTTCCAGTGTGTTGTTCCTCTGAATGCATTGAGATCCCTCTGGATCCAAGACTTCAACAAAAGGTTCCTTCGTCCTGCAATTACCCTCATGACAATGATACAAATAATATATATACAAGTGCATATTTGAGGGTGCTGATATGATTTCTCCAATGGCACATGGCTGATCTTTGTCCTTTAACATCTTCATGAAGGAGGTATGTCACAGTGAGACCTTTTTGTATCACCCACAATAAGTCTTCCTTTGAAGTCTTGTCTTCCAGGAACTTGAAGTTGCTTGATCCATCAAGCTTATCTTCCATCAAATTTTTATGTTCATCATAATTTTAGATTCACAACCCTTTGTCAACTAGGCTAGAAAACCTAATGGCTAGACTAGGCTAGCACTTTTAGGTTTTGTTGGACTTATGACTGCCAACAATAAGCCTTTGAAAGATAGGAGAACACTGGTGAGCTGAAGAGCTCCTTCAATGGGTTGCAAAAACCCTAATACTGAAATTTCTGCAGAAATTACCGAAACCCTAGAAACCCTAGGGCCATAATTTCAAAATGCTCGGAATTTCGATCTGAAGCTTGTTGGAGGTGCGCTGAAGGAGGCTGTACACTCCTATGCCCTTTTTAGCCCCAACGTCCAAGTGCCAAGTGTTGAAAACCTCCAGAAGAGTAGGTCGTACGGATTTTCTGGGAACCCTAGGAGGGCCGTACGGTTTTTGCAGAAGAGAGAGAGGATGGCTGAAATTTGTTTGCGCAATGGGTTCTTCAAGACCTATGCTCTGATACCATGTTGATTTTTCTATGAGCAAGGTTAAGCATGAAGTTCATTCAATTTTAGCATTTGTCTTAACCATAACCAATAATGTTGCAACAACCAAGATCACAGGAAGAAACACCATGCACAAGAACACAAGAAGTATCTTGAGAAACCCTTCTCAACAAGGGAAGAAAACCCAGCCAAATCCTTTGCTATATTCTTCAAGAGAAAGACCTTCACCACCAATAAGACCTAGCACACAAGAGTTTGCTCAAACCCTAGAAGACTAGCGCTCAAGAGAGGTGCGCACTTTTCCCAAGGTGTACTTGCTGAAATTTCCAAACACACACAAAAGCTATGATTCCTCAATGGGGAATTTACCTTTACTTATACGAGACTGAACCTGTCAACAAAAGTGTCTATTGGCACAACATGGCCGACCTCACTAGCTCACAATATAATTAATATTAACCAGATTAGTTATCTTTTACATTTATTATTAATCACATTAAGGTGGGGCCAACCTGTACCCTTTACATTACAATTAGGGTTACAGGCAGGTCTGACTCTTGAACAATATAGCAAGGGATCTTATACACCCACTAGTGCTCATCCACTAGGGGCACATCCATAGGGATGCCCATATCTCTAGCTCATTGCATTACACAAAAGAACCACTTCTTCACTAGTGCTCAGTCACTAGGATCACGTTCACGTGTGCTCGTCCACAGGCACATCCACTCAACAAATCTTCTTTCCCACTGCATTACACAGGAGAGTCATCTGGAGTTTCTCATCAACTCATCTACTCAGAGGAGGCTAATACATCATCTTCATTTCTGTTCTCATGATGATGCACCCAACACTTTGGGATTTCACACGTTCACCTTGTGCTCAGCCATAGGTACGTCCAACTCTGTAGATCTCCTTTCTCACTGCGTTACATAGGAGAATCATCTGGAGTTCTTCTCAACTCTCTGTAAGGAGGAGGCCATCTCTATGTTCCAGCTCTATCTCAGATAGGAACCACACACCCCTCTCAGGGGCTTTCTCTCAGGTTTGTCAGTTGGAGAATGTCTCACGTAGCTGCAATCATCAACAGTTCCCACTCAGTTTATGAGTTAATTAAGGTTTCTAAGAAACAACTTGCCTGAGATTTGCTAGAAGCAAGGGAAGCGACACTGATCTGTCAACTAGGTGTAACAACCTTGTCACCCTCATCACTTTATCCATATTGTAAATGTGGATGAACGTGCACAGATAAGATCTAGCTAGCAAAAATACATGCACAGTTGCAGAGAAATGAGAAAAGACGGAAACGAGAGAGTGAGAATCAAAGAAATTTCATTAACCAAATGAATGAATGATAATTTACACATGATATACTCTGTATAACTCAACTAATGCACACTGGAGGAGAAGCCAATGCACCATAGTGGTGGTCTAGAGTGATCTTGACACACACCGACAGTTACGGGAGTTAACTGCCACCTAGTCTGAGTTAACTAGTCTCTCAGTCTTCAGGCAACTGACTGAAATAGAGTGAAGTGAGGAGGAGATCAGTGAATCATGAGTAATGCGCTAGTCTGGTGATAATCCCAAGGACAATGGGCATTAGCAAGTGATGATCCCAATGCTGCATGGTGATGAAACCAATGTGGCATTAAGACTCCACTCAACTGATCAAAACTAAAGTGTGAACTGAAGAGAATATTCTCCTAGAATGTAGGATAAAGAATATTCTCCCTAAACTACAGGAGATTGAATAATGACTAATAAACATAGGGAAAACCTTAGGAAAAAGAAATCCTAGGTGTGTGTGAAGTATCTCCAACACCCCCCTGAACATCACTATGGTGAAAATAAAGAATGGGTCTCGACAACGAGGCCATGTTAGGTACTCGAAAACAAAAGATACACTAAAATAAATGAGGAAAGAGGGAAAACCTCATGGGAGAACCCCCCCCTCAAAGTATAATGTATGCAAAAAAAAGAATTGACAGTTGCTAGGAAACTGTGTCCTTCACTCCAAGACGACTGCGCAGAGAATGGAACTTCTGCTTAGTGAAGATCTTGGTGAAGATGTCTGCAGTTTGTTCCGTTGAAGGAAAAAATTGCAGGTCGATGATCCCTTCGTGTACTAAGTCCCGGATGTAGTGCATGTGGATCTCGATGTGCTTCGTCCGCTGCCTCTGAACTGGATCTCTGCAAAACTTTAGAGTGCTCTGGTTGTCACACTAGATGACGATCGATCAATGAAACTAAATGCCCAACTTAGTGAGAAAATGCTATAGCCACATAGCCTGAATGGTTATGTTAACTACCCCTCTGTACTCCGTCTCGACTGAAGATAGAGCAATAGCATCCTGCTTCTTGCTCGACCAACAAATGGGCCCGGAACCCATACTGAGTGAGTAACCAGATGTGGACTTGCGATCAATGTTATCGCCAGCCCGTCAGAATTAGTGAACCTGATGAGGTCCAATTTAGAGTCTGCTGCATAGTGAATCCCAAAGATGATGGTGCCCTGTACGTATCGAAGGATACGCTTTGCAGCCTTCCAATGTAGCTCATGCGGCTCTTGCATGAATCGAGAGACTACTCCAACTGCATAGGAGAGGTCTGGTCTGGAGTGTGTAAGATACAACAAGCTCCCCACTAACTGTCTGTACAGTGTGCTGTCAACTAGTGGAGTGTCCCCGCCATCCTCAAGTCTGACTTTTGATAGGAAAGGAGTTGGGGTAGACTTGCAGTCTGTCACGTGGAATCTCTCGAGGAGATCTCGTGCATACTTGGCCTGAGACAGTTTGATGCCTGATGCATCCTGACTGATCTCAAGAACAAGGAAGAAATGTAATGAACCCATGTCCGTCATCAAGAACCTGTCATGCAGAATCCTCTTGACTGCAACAATCGCTGAAGTCGAGCAATCGATGATCAACTAATCATCAACATACAGAACTAGGAGTAGAAGTGAATCAACCTTCCTGAGCATGTAAACATTCAGGTATGACTTACAACGTACAAAGTTCTGTGACAGCAGGTAGGAGTCCATCTTGGCATACCATGCCCTGGGGGCCTGCTTGAGGCTATAAAGAGACTTCTTCAGTCGACAGACCAAAGAATCCTGCATGAAGCCTTGGGACTGCTCCATGTAGATCTCCTCAGAAAGATCTTCGCGAGGAAATGCATTCTTCATGTCCATTTGATGGACTTCCCATCCCTTGGCTGCCGCAATGGCAAGTGCCAAACGTCTGGAATCCATCTTCACTACTGGAGCGAAGGTCTCGTCATAGTCAATGCTGTGCACCTGCTGAAAGCCTTTGGCAACTAGCCTGGCTGTGTATTTGCTAACCTGTCCATCCGCTGCGCTCTTGGTCTTGTAGACCCATCTACATCTGACAAGTTTCCTTCCTGCAGGAAGGGGAACCAAATCCCAAGTCTGGTTCTCGAGGAGGGAGTTGTACTCCTCCTGCATGGCGGATTCCCAAAAGGGATTCTCAGCAGCCTCGCCATAGGACTGTGGATCTGAAGACTGAACCAAGAAAAGATGCCTGTGTGGCATCGGTTCAGTGGCGGTGAGTGCAAGAGGAGGCTCCTCGAAATCAGATCGAGTCCTACTGGTATCAGCTAGATCCCCAACAAGATTTCCTGCATCCTGAAGAGTAGTCTTGGCCCACTTGGGCCTCGGCTCTAGCTCTGCATTTGCATCTACTGCATCCACTGGCTCTGCATCTGACTGTACTGACTCTGTATCTGAATCATCTGAATCCTCTGAATTAGAACTCTCATCTGAAGAAGAGTTGGCATGTGCATGCTCATCATCTTTGACAGATGGAAGAACAAAAGTGTCTACATGCGGCTGCTGAGGTACATGCACAATACTTTCCTCGAATTGGATACTATGCTCAATGATGAGTCGTGCATGCTCATCATCTCTGGTAGATGGAAGAACAAAAGTGTCTGCATGCAGTTGCTGAGGTACATGCGCGATATTTTCCTCAAGTTGGACACTATGCTCAATGATGAGCCGGTCCGAGGAGAGATCAATGAGTCTGTATCCCTTCACACCGTCAGGGTATCCAACAAAGATACACTCTGTACTATGTGGATTAAGTGCCTTCCTCTTCTCAGAGGGAATCCTGCTCCATACACAAGAACCAAATATACGAAAGTGGGTCACTTTCGGTTTGAGGCCACTCCAAGCCTCGTAGGGGGTCTTATCCTTGACAGATCTATGGGGAGATCTGTTTTGGATGTAGGTTGCACAATTAAGTGCTTCAACCCATAATCTTTGTGGAATTGACTTTGCATGTAACATGCACGATGTCATCTCTTTCAGGGATCTATTTTTCTGCTCAACCACTCCGTTTTGCTGCGGAGTATAAGGAATCGTGTGCTGCAACTGAATCTCGGTCTCAAGACAAAGATTCTGTATCCCATGGTTGACATACTCCCCCCCATTATCTGTTCAGAGGACTTTAATCTTCTTTCCTGACTATGTCTCAACAAGGGCTTTGAAATCTTTGAGGTGTTGAAAGACCTCTGATTTTTTCCTGAGAAAGAAAGTCCATGTGAAGCGTGAGAAATCATCAACAAAAATGAGCACGTACCTTGCTTTACTGATTGATGGATGCGGAAAAGGGCCCATGAGGTCACTATGGATCAAATCCAAAGGAAATGAAGCCTTTTGAGTCTTTCCTTTGTCGAATTTCTCTTGAGGGTGTATTCCAAGAACACATCCCTCACAAATTCCTTTGGAGAAGTGGATGTCAGGTAGATCTTCAACCATTCCCTGCTTGCTAAGCTGTTGCATATAACTGAAATTTAAATGTCCGAACCTTTCGTGCCATATCCTACTGCTTTCATCAGCATGGGTAAGCGGTAATGCAAAATCTGGTTCAATAAATTCAGAAAATTTGTAGAGTTTGGATTGATGTTTTAGCTTACCATTAGCAACCTTGGAATTGGTTTGCATGTCATAGATATCCACAACGCTAGGTGTGAATATTACTCTCTTCCCGATGCCAGAGTTTGTCATCTGATATATGGAGAGAAGATTGAGGGAGAGTTTGGGAACGTGTAGCACATTCTCAAAGCTTATGTTTGTGAGTTCAATTCTCCCTTTGCCAGTGACCTCGACCTGAGAGTTGTCCCCCATCAGAATAAGAGGACCTTTGCATGCGTCCAATGAAGAGTATACTGCTTTTGTGGCTTCCATGTGGTGTGATGCTCCTGAATCGACAATCCAAGCATTGGGAGAGGAGTTGATGGCAATCAAAGCATGGCTAGAATTACCTTTCTTGGGATTTTGATCTTCTGGCTTCTTCTTGGCACCCTCGGGGATGCGATCGCCAAGGTTGTTTTGTTGAAGTATTTGGGCCATTTGATCTAACTATTTCTGCATACATGCGGATTATGAATAATCCTTTATGGCAGTAAGTGCATTTCTCCCCTTTTCTTCCCTTTCCACCTTTGGATCCGAAGGAATCGTTGAAGGGTTTTGAGTACCCTTTCTTCTTTGGATTTGCATGTGCCTTCCTTTTGTCTTGGTTTTTAGATTTATGATTTTGGTGACTGCTACCATCTTGCACAACAAGTGCATGCGCCTTTGGGCCTTTGATTTTGCCCATGTTGATGACCTTGTTTTGCTCTTGCGTTAGAGACTCAATATAGACCTCAAGAGAGGGCATCTTCTAGGTGGCTCCAGAGGCGAGCCTAAGTGAATGAAATGTGGATACAAACATTGAGTATTCCGGACCAAGTTTGGAAAGAATGGTAAGAACCATTTGTTTCTCCTCCTTATATTTATCAACCCCGCAAGCCTTGGGTTGCAACAACAAATCCTTATATTTGGTAGAGAAATCTTGGAGATTGTAGAAGGTTTTTGGATCCAAAGTGAGCAATTCCACCTCGAGTATATGTCCCCTCATCTCGTCCTGTTTGCCAAAAAGTCCTTCCATGGTGGTCCAGACTTCATTGGGGGTTTTACAGGAGGATATGTGAAAGAGGAGCTCAGGCGAAATAAGATTGCAAATAGTTCCAAACGCTTCATCCATCCGATTCAAATACTTAGATTTTTCTATGGCTGATGTGGGTTCGGTCTCTGTGTCCATGGTTAACCTGTATAATCCTCTGCTTCAAAGATGCATTATCATCTTGTCCTTCCATGCAAAGAAATTGTACGGTGTAAGAATGAATTCTTTTGGAAATTCCATTTTTTCTGCTGTCTTCAATCTTTGGTACCTACAAAAAGAATCTGATGTGTCTTTTTCCTAGCAATCCGTCGGCTCTAATACCATGTAAATGTGGATCAACCTACACAGATAAGATCTAGCTAGCAAAAATACATACACAGTTTCAAAGAAATGATAAAAGACGGAAACGAGAGAGCGAGAATCAAAGAATTTTCATGAACCAAATGAATGAATGATAATTTACACATGATATACTCTGTATAACTCAACTATTGTGCACTGGAGGAGAAGCCAATGCACCATAGTGGTGGTCTAGAGTGATCTGGACACACACTGACAGTTATGGGAGTTAACTGCCACCTAGTCTGAGTTAACTAGTCTCTCAGTCTTCAATTAACTGACTGAAACAGAGTGAAGTGAGGAGGAGATCAGGGAATCATGAGTAATGCCTTAGTCTGGTGATAATCCCAAGGACAATGTGCATTAGCAGGTGATGATCCCAATGTTGCATGGTGATGAAACTAATGTGGCATTAAGACTCCACTCAACTGATCAAACTGAAGTGTGAATTGAAGAGAATATTCTCCTAGAATGTAGGAAAATGAATATTCTCCCTAAACTATAGGAGACTGAATAATGACTAATAAACATAGGGAAAACCTTAGGAAAAAGAAATCCTAGGTGTGTGTGAAGTATTTCCAACACAGATTTGATGGATAGCTGATAGAATTCTTAGGTGCTTTCCTTCACGCTCATATCCTTCTCTCTCAAGTTTTGTAGCTTTTTGAACAAATTTAAAGAGTAGTCTATTGGTAGAAATTTACCCTTTAGCTTAGCAACCATTTTGTCACAAGCCTTAATCTTCTCTTTGCACTTTCTTTTCCTATGCAATTGCATATTATCCCACCACAAGTATGCATGACCTTTCAACTTGGTGCATGCTAGATTCAGTTGCTTGGGGCCTTCATTTTGCTCAAATATGAAGAACTTCTCCATTTCCCCAATCTAGTGAATTAATGACTTAGGGTTAAGCTTCCTGAGTAGGTAGGATTTTCCATTTTTGTCTACCTCTTAGACTTGTGAAGGCCCTTATAAGTTTCTCCTCTAGAGCCTGGACTTCTTCAAATTCTTCTTATGGAATTGCTGGTTCTCATTCATCATCACTCACATCATGGAGATTTGTTGCAGCTCCTCTTCTCTACACTGCTTCAGTGGCGTCCATTCTAGTAGACATGACCCACAACAACTCATTAATCTCATTAACAACGCCTCTTCACCTTCCTCGACCTTAGACTTGTATTCCTACGTGTGCCATATTGTTGTTGCTTGTGAAGTTCCCTTTTCACAGTTTTTCCCAATGATTCTTCTTCCCATTGGCATTGTTTTTCTCCCTCAACTATTCTACCTAGTCAACTTTTTTATTGGAACTGTTCCCAATCACATGCATGTATCAAAACTCGCTCTTATACTTGTTATCACATGATTTGTGCTTGTGCAAAGCCCTCCACAAGATCTCAATCTTGTGTAACAATTGGAAGAATCTAGTATATACCACTGTCACCTAAGTAGAGAGTTCCCTCGTTTTAGTGATGGAAGAGGTCCACCACAAGGGAGGCTTTCCTGGTGATCTCAAGGGATCAAATAGCAAGATTAACCAAGCCTACAACCCCCTATCTTGGTCACTTGATGGTTAGGTCTAGGTCTCCATGCTTGGCCCTACCTTTGGGGCTGACCCTTATAAGGGGGCCTAATGGTATGTTGTTGCACCCTTTCTAGGTTTGTAATCTTGTTCATTATCGAGGTTGTGTTTTGGGTGAGGCCATTTATTGCTTCAATCCGTTGGGCCCATGGAGTGCTTATCTCTTGGGTGGGTTCGATGTTATGCAATGTTCTTGGTTTGCTTTTAGCCTTGGTCCTTGTGGCATAAAAAGGTTCAACATTACAGGATGAAAGATTAGCCTGAATCCTTGTAGCCAATTTTCGGGCCTCTTCAAGGGTCTTTGGGAGCTTGTCCTTGAGCATGAACCCAAAATGTCCTGGAAAGGCGTTGGTGTAGAGGAAAAGAAGATGTTCTCTCCGGGGCAAAGATTGTTAGGTATTTGTTGAAGCAACTTCTCAAATCTGGTATCAAACTCTTTGACGGTTTCATTATCTTTCTTTCTTATGTCAGTAAGTCGCAACAACAACATGTTAGTATCTTCTTTAGTACCCCATCTTTTCATAAAGGTCTCTTCAAAGGCATCCCAATTTTTAATACCCTTGCTAGGGAGACTATTGTACCCTCTCCCAACGTCATTAACAAAAGTGGAGGAAAAGAGTTTCATCACTAAATCTTCAGCACCATCACTTACGGGGTGAAGTTGGAAACAGGCCCAAAAGATATCTAAGTGCTCTTCAACAATAGTCACATCATTACCAAAAAACTTGGGCAACCATTTTTTGAACTTTTAGGGCATGTTATGAGGGTACCTTGGGATTGCAAACATATCCAAGCGTTTGAAGACATTGGATACCCATTGCTTTTGAGCCATTGAAGATAAAGGATGCTTTCCACCTAACAAAGATTTAACCAGAGGAGAATTGTGAGGAGGCTTTCTCCTGTAATTCTTAGGAGGGTTAGAAAACCTCATATTAGGGTTCTAGTTGATGCTCTCAACCCTTGAGCTTTGTGGAGTCTCCAATGTTGATTTTTCATTAAGCTAGGCTCAAGCATGAAGTTCATTCCAATTTTAGCATTTTACTTGAACCATAGACAATTGCAGTTTCACCATTAACAATTTGTTGCAACAACCAAGATAACAAGAAGAAATACCATGCACAAGTACACAAGAAGTATCCTGGGAAACCCTTCTCAACAATGGAAGAAAACCCAGCCAATCCTTTGCTATATTCTTCAAGAGAAAGACCTCCCACACCATAAACCTAACACACAAAAGGGTGCTCACAAAACCTAAAAAGCTAGCACCCAAGAGAGGTGCGCACTTCAGCGCAAGAACAAGTACTTGCTGAAATTTCCAAACTCACACTTGTGTTGTATTTCCTCAATGGGGAAATTACCTTTATTTATATTAGACTAGACATATCAAAAGTAGTGTCTATTGGCACAACAGGGCCGACCTCAATAACTCAAAATATAATTAATAATTACCAGATTAATTATCTTTTACATTAATTATCTTTCACTTTATGGTGGGGCCGACCTGTACCCTTTACATCACAAATAGGGTTACATGTAAGTCTGACTCTTGGACAATATAGCAAGGGATCTCATACACCCACTAGTGCTCAGCCACTAGGGGCACGTCCATCTGTAATCAGCCACAGGGACGTCCAAGTCTCTATCTCACTGCGTCTCACAGGAGAATCATCATAATACAAACTCACTAGTGCTCAGCCACTAGGATCACGTCCACCTGTGCTCAGCCACAGGAACGTCCTACTCAACAGATCTCTATCTCACTGCGTCTCACGGGAGAATCATCTGGAGTATCACATCATCTCAACTCTCTGCACAGAGGAGATCAACACATCGTTTCGTCTCCGTCTCAGAGAGAACGACACACCCAACTCACGAACTTCCTCACCCCTCATAGGGGCACACAACATTCCATCTGAGTCTCAGAGAGGAACCACACATCCATCTCATGGGCACACCCAACTTATGGGCTTCCTCACCTCACACAGGGGCGCACAATCTTCCATCTCTGTCTCAGAGAGGAACAACACACCCATCTCATGGGCACACACCCAACTCATGGGCTTCCTGACATGCCGACTCACTCAGTCTGTGTCTTGGAGGATGTCTCACGCAACTGTAATCATCAACACTCCCTTTCAACTAGGGAGGCATTCTCCATCAGGCCAAGTCTCGCACGAAAGTACTTGAACTTCGTCTTCGCTGTAGTCATCAACACTCCCTCTCAGTTAGGGAGGTATTCTTCACCAAGCCAGTCTCTCACGGAAGTACTTGAACTTTGATTTGGCAAGCGGTTAGGTGAAGATATTTGCAATCTGCTTATGTGTAGGAAGGTATTGCAACTATACTGCTCCCCTCTGCACCATGTCTCTGATATAATGATGTTTTATCTCAATGTGTTTTGATCTATCATGAAACACAAGGTTCTCAAAGAGCTTCACACAGCTCTGGTTATCACAATGAATAATTATAGGATCCATCTCATGATCAAATAAATTTGTCAGAAGCTTGCAAAGCCACACTGCTTTGTGGACTACCACACTCAATGCTATATACTCTGCTTTTGCGGTACTCAAGGTCACAAAGATTTGTTTACTGCTGCACCAGGAAACCATGGCAGACCCCAAGGTAAAACAACAACCGAACATGTTCTTCCGGATCCATTGTACTCCCTGCCCAATCGACATATCCCTGCAAACTCAAGTCTACACTGGAGGCATATCTCAGGCCATATCCAACTGTGCCTTGTAGATATCTCAATACATGTTTTGCTGCTATCCAATGAGTCTGTCTCGGTTGACTCATGAATTGACTAAGTACATTCACTGCATAGCATATATCGGGTCTGGTGTTAACCAGATACATCAGTGATCCAATCAGCTGTAGGTACACATGTGGATCAATCTCATCTGAATCAGAAGAAGCCTCATTCATCTTCTTCAAGTTCATCATCATTGGTGTAGGCATGGATTTGCAGTACATCAACCGAATATCTCCGCTGCATATTTTCCTTGACTCAGGAAAATCTCATCAGGTCTCCGCCATACTTCTAGTCCCAAGAATTAGTGCAACATACCCAGATCCTTCATCTCGAAAACAAAAGTCAATGCTCACTTGCATTAAGCAGTAAGTCTTTTTGAACCGGTAAGGAGTAAATCATCCACATACAGGACCAAGATTAGGAACTTGTTGCCAACAATATGATAATATAGGTTTGGATCAGCAATGCTCTTGCTGAGATCCAAACTCATCAAGAATCCATCCATCTTCTTGTACTCAGTACGAGGTGTCTGCTTTAATTCATACATGACTTTCTTCAACCTGTACACATGATTTCTCATCGTATGTCACGAATCCCTCTGGCTGCTTGATGTAAACTTCTTCCTTAATCTCATCATTGAGGAAGGCTGTCTTTACATCCATTTGATGTAGTTTCCAACTCATGGATGATAGTATGGATGGAAGTGTATCGAGCTACTGAATCAAATGTCTCATCATAGACAACTCCCTCTGTTTGTGGGAATCTTCTGGCTGCAAATCTTGCTTTGCATTTCTTGATACTTCCATCAACTACATGCTTGATCTTATAGATCCACTTGGACATCACTACAGAGTTCCCTTCTGGTTTCGGAACAATATCCCATACATAATTCTTCAAGATAGACCGATATTCTTCTGTCATGGCATCTTGCCATGCTTGCTCACCTGTAGCTTCTTCATGACAAGAAAGCTCAAAATCAATGATGTGGCTCATGGCTGAAGGTAGCTTGAAAATCTCTTTGGTCTCTTGCTTTCTTGGAATGTGCCTTGAGGGGTTGCATGTCCCTCTGCCTCTTGCAGAGTTTGTCGAACCTAGACAGTGCTTTTATGTCCTACTGCAATATCTCTGGGGATATCGGTTGGATAAACTGGGATGATGGTTGTCTCCCTCTGAACTGCTGAAGGGAAGAAGGTAATGTCTCTTCCTTCTTCTCAATTTGTTTGACTCCCTCTGAGTCAAGTAACTCCCTTTGAAGTTTGAAGGATAGATATCTTCTTTTTCTTGTTTGCTAGATATTTTATGTCTTCTCAGGTGCTCTACTGACTCTACAGTATTTTGATGGCCTCTGTACTAGCATAATAATCAATCAATAAAGGTTGGACTCCTGTACCAGGGATAATGGTCCAAGTTATGAGGGCTCCCACACTAGAGATAATACCCTTCACTATCAAGGATGCAATCAACTATAGTCTTAATGATTAAAACAAACAATTGACCTGGGTCTGCAGTCATGCTCAATCTTGCATTTGGTTTAGAGGAAGTAATCCTCATCTCTCTTGTCTTCATCCTTTTGAGGTGGGTCTAGATCAATGTCAGTGGTGGAAGCAAATTGTCTTCCTTTTTTCCTGGTCGGACAATTTCTCGCTTAGTGTCCATATTTGTCACATCTGAAGCACTGGATCTCTGTCATGTCTCTTCTCTGACCATAACCTGAAGCTAATGAAGTTTTCTCATCTTTGAATGTTTGCCTGAAGTTTCTTTTAAATCTTCCTCCTTTCTTTGTATGAAGTGCAAGAGAATGATTGTCATTAGGGGAGTCTTCCACTCCTCTAGCTTTAAGTCTAAGTTTTTCTTGGGTACAATCTGTCCACAAACGATCAAAAGTGGGTAGTTTTCCCTTCCACTGATACTTTGAAGAAATGGTTCCTAGTGTTTTGGAAGATTATTGAGAGTGGACAAAACAAGTTCTCTGTCAGATATGACTTCTTCAATGGCACCTAGCTGATCTCTGATCTCTGACATCTTCATAACGAAGGTAGCAACTGTATCACCTTTTATCATCTTGATGCTTTGGAGATGGCCCTTTAAGGTAAGGCCTCTGAGGGTGTTGTCACTCTCAAACATATTCTTCAATGCTTCATACATTTCATAAGATGTCTTCAAGTTGCCAATACGAGGTAGGAGATGATCTCTTACTGAGTAGATGATTATTTTCCTTGCTTTGACGTCATCTTCCTTTCTTATTTCCTTCTCTTCATCAATAGCTGTCTCTGGTAAAGTCTTTTGTATCACACTCAATAGGTCATCGTCTTCAAGGGTGATCTGAAGTCTTGACTTACAGGAGCTGAAGTTGCTTGATCCATCAAGCCTATCTTCCACCAAGGTTCTGTTCTTCATATTTTTAGATTTCTTCACAAACCCTTGTCAATAGGGCTAGAAAACCTAACGGTTAGGCTAGGCTAGCAACCTTAGGTTTTGTTGGGCTTATGACTGCCAACAATAAGCCTTAAGAGAGTCACAGGAATATTGGTGAGCTGAGGAGCTCCTTCAGTAAGCTGTAGAAACCCTAAAGCCAAAAGTCTGCAGAAAAATGTGAAACCCTAGAAACCCTAGGGCCAAAAATTCAAAATGCTCGGAATTTTATTCTGAGAGTGTCTGGAGGTGCACTGGAGGAGGCCTTACCCTCCTATGCCAAAAATGGCCTCAACGTCCAAGTATTAGGGCCTGAATCACTTTAGAAAAGGAGGGCTGTACGGAATTGCAACAAACCCTAGAGGTCGTATGGAACTGTAGAAGGAAGGACGACTGGCTTTGAATGCTTGTGCAATGGGTTCTTCAAGACCTATGCTCTGATACCATGTTGATTTTCCATTAAGCTAGACTCAAGCATGGAGTTCATTCCAATTTTAGCATTTTACTTGAACCATAGACAATTGTAGTTTCACCATTAACAATTTGTTGCAGCAACCAAGATCACAAGAAGAAATATCGTGCACAAGTAAACAAGAAGTATCCTGGGAAACCCTTCTCAACAAGCGAAGAAAACCCAACCAATCCTTTGCTATATTCTTCAAGAGAAAGACCTCCCACACCATAAAACTAGGAGACAAAAGGGTGCTCACAAAACCTAGAAAGCTAGCGCCCAAGAGAGGTGCGCACTTCAGCCCAAGAACAAGTACTTGCTGAAATTTCCAAACTCACACTTGTGTTGTATTTCCTTAATGGGGAAATTACCTTTATTTATATTAGACTCGACATATCAAAAGTAGTGTCTATTGGCACAACAGGGCCAACCTCAATTACTCAAAATATAATTAATAATTACCATATTAATTATCTTTTACATTAATTATCTTTCACTTTATGGTGGGGTTGACCCATACCCTTTACATCACAAATAGGGTTACAGGTAAGTCTGACTCTTGGACAATATAGCAAGGGATCTCATACACCCACTAGTGCTCAGCCACTAGGGGCACGTCCATCTGTGCTCACCGAAGGGACGTCCAAGTCTCTATCTCACTGCGTCTCACAGGAGAATCATCAGAATACACACTCACTAGTGCTCAACCTCTAGGATCACGTCCACCTGTGCTCAGCCACAAGAATGTCCTACTTAGAAGATTTCTTTCTCACTCTGTCTCACAGGAGAATCATCTGGAGTATCACATCATCTCAACTCTCTGCACAGAGGAGATCAACACATCGTTTCATCTCCGTCTCAGAGAGAACGACACACCCAATTCATGGGCTTCCTCACCCCGCATAGGGGCACACAACGTTCTATCTTCGTCTCAAAGAGGAACCACACACCCATCTCATGGGCACACCCAACTTATGGGCTTCCTCACCCACACAGGGGCACAGAACGTTCCATCTCCGTCTTAGAGAGGAACAACACACCCATCTCATGGGCACACACCCAACTCATGGGCTTCCTCACAGGCTGACTCACTCAGTGTGTGTCCTAGAGGATGTCTCACGCAATTGTAATCATCAACACTCCCTCTCAGTTAGGGAGGCATTCTCCATCAGGCCAAGTCTCGCACGGAAGTACTTGAACTTCGTCTTGGCTGTAGTCATCAACACTCCCTCTCAGCTAGGGAGGTATTCTTCACCAAGCCAGTCTCTCACGGAAGTACTTGAACTTCAATTTGGCAAGCGGTTTGGTGAAGATATCTGCAATCTGCTCATGTGTAGGAAGGTACTGCACGTGTACTGCTTCCCTTTGCACCATGTCTCTGATATAATGATATTTTATCTCAATGTGTTTCGATCTATCATGAAACACAGGGTTCTCAAAGAGCTTCACACAGCTCTGGTTTTCACAATGAATAATAATAGGATCCATCTCATGATCAAATAAATTTGTCAGAAACTTGCAAAGCCACACTGCTTCGGGGACTGCCACACTCAATGCTATATACTCTGCTTCTGCAATACTCAAGGTCACAAAGATTTGTTTCCTGCTGCACTAGGAAACCATGGCAGACCCCAAGGTAAAACAACAACCAGACGTGCTCTTCCAGTCCATTGTACTCCCTGCCTAATCGACATATCCCTACAAACTCAAATCTACACCGGAGGCATATCTCAAGCCATATCCAACTGTGCCTTGTAGATATCTCAATACATGTTTTGCTGCTATCTAGCGAGTCTGTCTCGACTGACTCATGAATTGACTAAGTACATTCAATGCATAGCATATATTGGGTCTGGTGTTAACCAGATACATCAGTGATCCAATCAGCTGTCGGTACACATGTGGCTCAATCTCATCTGAATTGGAAGAAGCGTCATTCATCTTCTTCAAGTTCATCATCATTGGTGTAGGCATGGATTTGTAGTACATCATCTCGAATATCTTTACTGTATATTTTCCTTGACTAAGGAAAATCTCATCAGTTCTCCGCCATACTTCTAGTCCCAAGAAGTAGTGCAACATACCCAGATCCTTCATCTCGAAAACTAAAGTCAATGCTCACTTGCATTCGACAGTAAGTCTTTCTGAACCGGTAAGGAGTAAATCATCCACATACAGGACCAAGATTAGGCACTTGTTGCCAACAATATGATAATATAGGTTTGGATCAACAACACTCTTGCTGAAATCCGAACTCATCAAGAATCCATCCATCTTCTTGTACTCAATACGAGATGTCTTCTTTAGTTCATACAGGATTTTCTTCAACCTGTACACATGATTTCTCATCGTATGTCACGAATCCCTCTCGCTGCTTGATGTAAACTTCTTCCTTAATCTCATCATTGAGGAAGGTTGTCTTTACATCCATCTGATGTAGTTTCCAACTCATGGATGATAGTATGGATGGAAGTGTATCGAGCTACTGAATCAAATGTCTCATCATAGACAACTCCCTCTATTTGTGAGAATCTTCTGGTTGCAAATCTTGCTTTGTATTTCTTGATACTTCCATCAACTGCATGCTTGAACTTATAGATCCATTTGGATGTCACTGCAAACTTCCCTTCTGGTCTCGGAACAATATCCCATACATCATTCTTCAAGATAAACTGCTATTCTTCTGTCATGGTAGCTTGCCATACTTGCTCACTTGTAGCTTCTTCATGATAAGAAAGCTCAAAATCAATGATGTGTCTCATGGATGAAGGTAGTTCGAAAATCTCTTTGGTCTCTTGCTTTCTCAGAATGTGCCTTGAGGGGCTGCATGTCCCTCTTCCTCTGGCAGAGTTTGTCGAACCTAGACAATGCTTTTATGTCCTACTGCAATATCTCTGGGGATATGGGTTGGATCAACTGGGATGATGGTTGTCTCCCTCTGAACTGCTGAAGGGAAGAAGGTAATGTTTCTTCCTTCTCAATTTGTTTGACTCCCTCTGAGTCAAGTAACTCCCTCTGAAGTTTGAAGGATAGATATCTTCTTTTTCTTGTTTGCTAGATATTTTATGTTTTCTTAGGTGCTCTACTGACTCTACAGTATTTTGATGAGCTCTGTACTAGCATAATAATCAATCAATAAAGGTTGGACTCCCGTACCAGGGATAATGGTTCAAGTTATGAGGGCTCCCACACTAGAGATAATACCCTTCACTATCAAGGATGCAATCAACTATAGTCTTAATGATTAAAACAAACAATTGACCTGGGTCTGCAGTCATGCTCAATCTTGCATTTGGTTTAGAGGAAATAATCCTCATCTCTCTTGTCTTCATCCTTTTGAGGTGGGTCTGGATCAATGTCAGTGGTGGATGCATATTGTCTTCCTTTCTTCCTGGTAGGACAATTTCTCGCATAGTGTCCATATTTGTCACATCTGAAGCACTGGATCTCTGTCATGTCTCTTCTCTGACCATAACCTGAAGCTGATGAAGTTTTCTCATCTTTGAATGTTTGCCTGAAGTTTCTTTTAAATCTTCCTCCTTTCTTTGTATGAAGTGCAAGAGCATGATTGTCATCAGGGGAGTCTTCCATTCCTGTAGCTTTAAGTCTAAGTTCTTCTTGGGTACAATCTGTCCACAGACGATCAAAAGTGGGTAGTTTTTCCCTTCCACTGATACTTTGAGGAAATGTTTCCCAGTGTTTTGGAAGATTATTGAGAGTGGACAAAACAAGTTCTCTGTCAGATATGACTTCTTCAATGGCACCTAGCTGATCTCTGATCTCTGACATCTTCATAACGAAGGTAGCAACTGTATCACCTTTTGTCATCTTGATGCTTTGGAGTTGGCCCTTTAAGTTAAGGGCTCTGAGGGTGTTGTCACTCTCAATCATATTCTTCAATGCTTCATACATTTCATAAGATGTCTTCAAGTTGCCAATACGAGGTAGGAGATGATCTCTTACTGAGTACATGATTATTTTCCTTGCCTTGATGTCATCTTCTTTTCTTATTTCCTTCTCTTCATCGGTAGTTGTTTCTGGTAAAGTCTTTTGTATCACACTCAATAGGTCATCCTCTTCAAGGGTGATCTGAAGTCTTGACTTACAGGAGCTGAAGTTGCTTGATCCATCAAGCCTATCTTCCACCAAGGTTCTGTTCTTAATATTTTCAGATTTCTTCACAAAGCCTTGTCAACAGGGCTAGAAAGCCTAACGGCTAGGCTAGGCTAGCAACCTTAGGTTTTGCTGGGCTTATGACTGCCAACAATAAGCCTTAAGAGAGTCACAGGAATATTGGTGAGCTGAGGAGCTCCTTCAGTAAGCTGTAGAAACCCTAAAGCTAAAAGTCTGCAGAAAAATGCGAAACCCTAGGGCCAAAAATTCAAAATGCTCGGAATTTTATTCTGAGAGTCTCTGGAGGTGCACTGCAGGAGGCCGTACCCTCCTATGCCAAAAATGGCCTCAACGTCCAAGTATTAGGGGTTGAATCACTTCAAAAAAGGAGGGTCGTACGAAATTCCAACAAACCCTAGAGGTTGTACGTAACTGCAGAAGGAAGGATGACTAGCTTTGAATGCTTGTGCAATGGGTTCTTCAAGGCCTATGCTTTGATACCATGTTAATTTTTCATTAAGCTAGGCTCAAGCATGAAGTTCATTCCAATTTTAGCATTTCACTTGAACCATAGACAATTGCAGTTTCACCATTAACAATTTGTTGCAGCAACCAAGATCACAAGAAGAAATACGATGCACAAGTACACAAGAAGTACCTGGGAAACCCTTCTCAACAAGGGAACAAAACTCAGCCAATCCTTTGCTATATTATTCAATAGAAAGACCTCCCACACCATAAACCTAGCACACAAAAGGGTGCTCACAAAACCTAGAAAGCTAGTGCCCAAGAGAGGTGCACACTTCATCCCAAGAACACGTACTTGCTGAAATTTCCAAACTCACACTTCTGTTGTATTTCCTCAATGGGGAAATTACCTTTATTTATATTAGAATGGACATATCAAAAGTAGTGTCTATTGGCACAACAGGTCCGACCTCAATAACTCAAAATATAATTAATAATTACCATATTAATTATCTTTTACATTAATTTTCTTTCACTTTATGGTGGGGCTGACCTGTACCCTTTACATCACAAATAGGCTTACATGTAAGTCCGACTCTTGGACAATATAGCAAGGGATCTCATACACCCACTAGTGCTTAGCCACTAGGGGCACATCCATCTGTGCTCAGCCGAAGGGACGCCCAAGTCTCTATCTCACTGCGTCTCACATGAGAATCGTCAGAATACACACTCAGTAGTGCTCAACCACTAGGATCACGTTCACCTGTGCTCAGCCACAGGAACGTCCTACTCAATAGATCTCTGTCTCACTGCGTCTCACAGGAGAATCATTTGGAGTATCACATCATCTCAACTCTCTGCAAAGAGGAGATCAACACATCGTTTCATCTCCGTCTCAGAGAGAACGAAACACCCAACTCATGGGCTTCCTCACCCCGCACAGGGGCACGCAACGTTCCATCTCCGTCTTAGAGAGGAACCACATACCCATCTCATGGGCACACCCAACTTATGGGCTTCCTCACCCCACACAGTGGCACATAATGTTCCATCTTCGTCTTAGAGAGGAACAACACACCCATCTCATGGGCACACACCCAACTCACGGGATTCCTCACAGGCCAACTCACTCAGTCTGTGTCCTGGAGGATGTCTCATGCAACTGTAATCATTTACAACTAGATGGTCCCTTTAGGATCATCAAAGGTAGGTGAGGGATTCTACCCTCAGTGGAGTCGCCAGGTAAACTTTGAGATAAGGTCTTCGAGATAAGTTTACCAAAAAAATGTTGTAGGGAGAATGACTCAATCCTCATCGACAATGATGCCAAAACATTATCACATGATTTGTACTTGTGCAAAGCCCTCCACAAGATCCCAATCTTGTGTAACAATGGAAGAATCTACCACTATCACCTAAGTAGAGACTTCCCTCGTTTTAGTGATGGAAAGAGATCCACCACAAGGGAGGCTTCCCTTGTGACCTCAAGGGGATCAAATAACAAGATTAGCCAAGCCTACAACCCCCTATCTTGGTCACCTGATGGTTAGGTCTAGGTCTAGGAGAGAAAGTGAGAGGTAACGAGGTAATTGTTGTACTTGTACGAGACAATAAACAATTTGCAGCATAATATAGACAATTACCAAGCTATGGAGTGCATTAATGACCTCTTATACACTAGATAATTAGTAAATGGGACGACTATTGCAAATTACAATAGTAAATTAGTTGTACAACAACAATTAGTAATTTTCAACAACAAGAAGAAATAACACTAAGAAATATAACAATTTAGCGTGAAAATTAAGTGTTCAACAAGTACGATATTATCCAATTGCTAGAATAGTTTTTTGAGTAGATTAAGCCACTTGTCAGGGTGTGTATGTAGCAAATTAGAGCAATTTTCAGTGGTTGTAGCAATTTTTTGTAACAACAACAATAAATAATAATTGTTTGCTAGAATTAGGGTTAGTAAAGTTAGTAAAATGTTTGAGAGAGAAAGAGAGAGATTATCAATTTTAAATACTACTTTTACCACTAGAACAACTCTAGACTAGTGTCGTTGTCCTCTAGGGCTCATGGAGTCAATCATGCATAACCTTGAAGGTTGAACTGAATGAAATAAGAGAGATTAGGTCTACACCCTAAGGTGCAAGCACTTTTGGGCCTTAGGTTCTAGACCTTGAAGAAAATGGTTCTTAGGGTGCAAACACTCTTGGGCCCTGTTATCCCCCACTTTCAGGGATAACTAGGAGATCATGTCTCGAGGCCCACATGTCCTAGACATGGAGTACCGAGAGCAGGATTGACTTTAGCATGGCCCTGGAGGGCCCACCTTTTCTTTCTTCCAGCATCTTTATCTTGTCAGCAGCAACAACATCCATCACCATCGGCTTGGTCTTGTGTCAGAGAAGGTTCTTGCTCCATGAGGTAATTAGTCCGGGTATCATGGTATGTGTCACTTTGATCATCAAATCCATTGAATGTATGCATCTGATTCCTTTCGTTTCTAACAACTGCTTGGATCCTACACTTGCCCACTTCACCATGCTTGGGGGGATTGACAGGGTGCCCTAGTAAGCTTGTGTCTGTAGGTTTTGGTTTGCCACTGGGGGGATTTCTGAAAAAAGCCATCGTCCGCTCCCTTCACAGCACAACTTTTCCATCTTGCTTCTCGCTCACTTGTCCCTTTCCACTTGTCCGGGCACTGGGTTGACCTATTTTCAGGATTGCACCTTATCTTGTGGGAAGAAGGGGCTAAAGGCCCAGAAGGTAAAAGCAAGCTGGTAAAAGATAAAAGCCTAAGAATAAAACCTCGAGATGCTTCGCCCAGGGATCCCCGAGAAAGCAATAAAAGGCTTCTCAGCAAGAAACAAGAGGGACCCGGAAAAGTAATAAAATAAGACCTAACTAGGGGATAGGGGGTCTCATCACGAGCCAGCCTATTAGGTCCATGGGTACCTAGTAGTATGACATTGCCACCAGCTGGTTACCACGTCAGGGCAGTGACTCTTGGTTGCATGGCTAAGGGAAAGGGGGTCTCATCACGAGCCAACCTTCTCATCTCTGTGAAAGTACTTGTGGGTAACACTGTCACCACTGGTCACCACGCCAGGGCAGTGTCCCCTGATTAGCTCTTGAACAAAAAGAAAAAGCAATAAAAGATAAAAAAATAAAAAGAATAAGAATAAAAGGCAAGAATGGGCTTGGAAAAATTGCATCCAGGACAGGTACAACTCGCCTTCTACAAAGGCACCCATAGATAACCTTTTTTGCATCCTTGGCCCTTATTGCACCCAGATGCTTGGACATTCCCTGACCTCATCACCCACTTACATGGCTTGGATGAGGTCTCTTCCGGGAACTTTCCTTTTCCAGTGGATACTAGCCCAATAGGACGCCTTGTCCTTTCCTCCAGACTTGTATTGTAGGCTTGTGTAACATCTTTGAGCTGTTAACTGATGTATTAGGGAT
>ML779493.1:516215-546806 GCA_009831015.1 Picea engelmannii | reverse complement strand
TTTCTCTTGAAGGAAGGTGTTACAACTAGGGTTTGCATTGATATTTCTTGGTGATATGTAAGTAATTTTCTACAAAACTTCTTGAATGAATGGTTGTAGTTTCATTTCTTGCATATGTTTATGAATTTTGCTGAATAAAACCCGTAGGTCCTTGTCTCATGTCCCCATTGAGAGAGATTTTTTTAGCCATTTATTGAAGAAGGAGAGAGCCTAGCGGTTGCTACACTCTCATTCCCTCTTCATTTTTGCTAGCTGTACCTTCTATAAGCTGAGAAAAGAGACGCCCTAAAGCCTAGGTTTTCTACACTTTGGGTCGATTTTTCTAGGGTTTGCTGGTAGAGCCTTGCTGTAGCAACACTTTGCTTCTTCAAACCCTCTTGTCTTGGTTTTATGCTTCATCTTCAGCTAGCCGTGATTGCCATTGAGTTAAGGAAGGAGGAGAGAGCACCAAGGCCTAGTTCACCTACATCGAAGTGAGCCTCTCCCCTAGGGTTTTGACTTTGAGGCCTTGCCTTAGCAACACCTCAAAGCTTCTCCCTCTAGTCCTTAGCCGTTTTGACTTTTGCCTCTTTTAGCTCTTGCGTCCTTCACTATTAACTCCATTTAACCCTAAGGCACTGATCTATAGACCTATTGCGTTGAAGTGAACCTGATCAAACTACTCTCAATACATTGAATCAAACCCTAACTACCAACCCTAGCTTAGAAACTAACCTAACTAATCTATTGCTGTCGTCACCTTTAGCTATAATATCATTGGTGCAACTAATGTTTTCTTTATAAGCAATTGAATGGTGTTTAAAGGCATTAATTGAATGAAGTATTGATTTGTTACTTTGAATGCCACATTGTTTTAACATTTATTGAAGAAGTGACATATTTATCATTGCTATTTTATAAACATTGACTTCGTCTATATTTATTATCAAATTGTTTATATGTGTATCAGATAGTCATTGATTTATATGAAGTACTAACCAAGCAAGCAAGCTTGCATATGCAGTTTCATTGTTGCTTTGTTCTCGGGCAAGGATACTTCTTGGTTATTACTTCCGGTTATCTTATTATTGGCCGTTTAGCCGGACTATCTGCTCAGTGGTGACTTGTGAGAGGGATTACTATCACTTTGCTCTGCTAAAGCCTTTGCCCTTCTCAAAACCTCAAGTTACCGGGGATGTCTCCCCCGGGCTTTACCTCCCTAAATAGAAAGAACCATCCCATTGTGGTGACACTGGGTGTGATTGGTTCCTATTACGCCAGTTTTACTCTTCAACCTTTAGCCTTTTAACCTTGCTACAAACTGTGCGATAACATTTTGGCGCCGTTGTCGGGGAACACTGAGTCAATCTCCTCAAGACGACACTTTTCGGTAAGCCTTGCCTTTAGAGTTTTCATCTTACAAACTTACCTGGCGACTCCACTAGGGTGTTTTCCCTTATCTTTTGATAGTTTCAAGAAAATTATCTGACGACTCCACTGATGACGAAGCCAACAATGACTTCACAATGGGATCCCGGGAACTACAAGCCTTTAGATATGAGCAAAATCCCAGGATACCCCAGACAAATGCCCCCCTGGTATGAAAAATGGCTCCCTAGATTCGTTGGGATCGATGGAGAAAGCCCCGATTATCACATGAGCAGTTTCTGTGCTTTCTTTCAGCACCACCCTGTCAGTGACGACGCGAAGACTTGGTAATGAAACTCTTCTCTGCCACTCTGCATGGAGAGGCTAGAAGATGGTATGATAATCTTCCTGCTGCCAACATCACATCTATGGACCAATTTGAAGAAATCTTTCTTGCGAGGTGGGTTTTGAAATTGGAAGATATCCAATCATTACTGAAAGGACTGGAATGCATAAAACAAACAAAGTATGAGACCGTCGGAGTTTTCGGGGTTAAGTTTCAGAGGCTGCTATACCAGATTCCTGAAAGCCATTGTCCTAAAGGCAAGTACCTCATGTATCTTTATACCAATGGACTTCTAGGACATTTAAGCTTCCGCCTAAACAAAAAGGGTCCAAAAACACTTACAGAAGCTCACAACATGGCTATTCAAATTGAGGTAAATCTTTCCTTGTCCAAAACCAATGGCCATACCACGGGCACTCTGAACTTGATAAAACTAGTTTCCTCTGAAACCTTCTGATGACTCCCAAGAAAGAAGGGAACAAGTCCTTTTTGACCAGCAGAATGAGGACTTGATTAAGGAGCAAGAGCCTAAGCAAGATGATGAGGTACCAACCTGCGCTCCTCCTTCTGATGAGGCCATCCAAGAGCCTATTTCTCCTGCACAACAAAAGAACGATGAGGATAGTCGTTTTCCCTTTCAGGATCCCAATGACACCTCATTCCTTGATTCAGAAAATGAAGGAGAAATGGAAACCTTGAGCAAAGTTCCTTGCTGTACAATTGAAGATGAAGGGGTGATTCCTGAGGATGAGAACATAACGCATGCTAAAAACACCGAAGTCCTCGAATCTTTTGCACAAGAAGAAACAATAAGTTCCCCTCTCCTAGTTTTTGAGGATGCTATACTTTGTGATAGGGAAGATGAGGAGGAGATAAGCAAGAATGCTTCAAATCCTGCGCGTTATGATACCAATAATGACATGGATGATAACATTGATGAGTTCATACATGTTGGGAGACGTAGGTGGGATGCAGTCAGTTATGATATGGATCCCATCTATGACATAGAGAGTCATCTCCAAGTGTTGCCTTTGCAATTATCACAACAAGTTACTCTTGACCAGTGGCAACAAGGAGATGAGATTTTTACCGACGCTCCCCAAACACCCAAGGTTGACCAAGAACTTTATTTGCCTGATGATTTTCGGTCTTACCTTGAGGGCTTTGATGATTACTCCTCTGAGCACTTAGATTTACCCTGTGAAAATGTCTATCAACCACCACTGTGCTCGGGTTTTGATAGGAGTAAGAACATTGTTTGCCTAAAGAAGGATTCTCATGACCTTTTTCCCCAGCCACCTCTTATTGCCTTACCTTGCTGTATCATTAAAGGTGTAGTTGGGAATTATATCTTTTATATTGAGTTTCCTCTAAAGCGAACCCGAGAATCCAAGGGTTGGTTGAAAACTACAGATTTGAGTCCATCATCTCAGTTTTTTAACTTTCCCTTGAGAGTTTGCTAGTCGTCTGCTAGATCTTTGTCGGTCCCTTCCCGAGCTTTAGAGTGTGAAGACGTCCTAGGTAGCCAGCTTGCCGATCCTTTGAGTCAGTGTTCTGAACCTTGGACTTTTCATGACCCCTTCCTGAAGTGGATTGAGTACTTTCTTCAAATATTGACTTGGCACATTTTTATCCCTCCCACCCGCCTCCATCAGTTAGAGTTTATGATTTCCGATGATATGATATATGTTCTAATCCATGCCATTTTTGTGCTTGATTTATCACTATTTTGGTCTATGATGGAGCACAAAGGCAGGTATTGTGGGACGTTGTTGGGTTGGCTTCACTGGTTGTTTGACTATACCCAACATCTAGCCAACAGGTAAGTACAGGTAAGTTGTTTGCTTTATATTCACATTATTGATTGCTTTATTTCAGTCTATATATATATCTATGCTGGGGTGGCATTACCACCCCATTTTTGTTATTGATGCTTCTATCGAGATCGAGCAGGTCAACAAGTTATGCAAGAGATGCTAAGGTTCTCATGCGCTCTACGGTGAGCACATGTCCCCGAGTTGGAGCTAGATGTTATTCCCCACTTTTAGGGATAACTAGGAGATCATGTCTCGAGGCCCACAGGTCCTAGACATGGAGTACCAAGAGCAGGATTGTCTTTAGCATGGCCCTGGAGGGCCCACCTTTTCTTTCTTCCAGCATCTTTATCTTGTCAGCAACAACAACATCCATCACCATCGGCTTGGTCCTGTGTCAGAGAAGGTTCTTGCTCCATGAGGTAATTAGTTCGGTTATCATGGTATGTGTCACTTTGATCATCAAATCCATTGAATGTATGCATCTGATTCCTTTTGTTTCTAACAACTGCTTGGATCTTACACTTGCCCACTTGACCATGCTTGGGGGGATTGACAGGGTGCCCTAGTAAGCTTGTGTCTGTAGGTTTTGGTTTGCCACTAGGGGGATTTCTGGAAAAATCCATCGTCTGCTCCCTTCACAGCACTACTTTTCCATCTTGCTTCCTGCTCACTTGTCCCTTTCCACTTGTCTGGGCACTGGGTTGACCTATTTTCAAGATTGCACCTTATCTTGTGGGAAGAAGGGGCTGAAGGCCCAGAAGGTAAAAGCAAGCTGGTAAAAGATAAAAGCCTAAGAATAAAACCTCGAGATGCTTCGCCCAGGGATCCCCGAGAAAGCAATAAAAGGCTTCTCAGCAAGAAACAAGAGGGACCTGGAAAAGTAATAAAACAAGACCTAACCAGGGGATAGGGGGTCTCATCATGAGCCAGCCTATTAGGTCCATGGGTACCTAGTAGTATGACATTGCCACCGTCTGGTTACCACGTCAGGGCAGTGACTCTTGGTTGCATGGCTAAGGGAAAGGGGGTCTCATCACGAGCCAACTTTCTCATCTCTGTGAAAGTACTTGTGGGTAACACTGTCACCACTGGTCACCACGCCAGGGTAGTGTCCCCTAATTAGCTCTTGAACAAAATGAAAAAACAATAAAAGATAAAAGAATAAAAAGAATAAGAATAAAAGGCAAGAACAGGCTTGGAAAAATTGCATCCAGGACAGGTACAACTAGCCTTCTACAAAGGCACCCATAGATAACCTTTCTTGCATCCTTCGCCCTTATTGCACCCAGATGCTTGGACATTCCCTGACCACATCACCCACTTACA
Source organism: Picea engelmannii (assembly GCA_009831015.1). NCBI lineage: Eukaryota > Viridiplantae > Streptophyta > Pinopsida > Pinales > Pinaceae > Picea > Picea engelmannii. The sequence goes on along the minus strand of ML779493.1, from coordinate 541,970 downwards.
TGGCTTGGATGAGGTCTCTTCCGAGAACTTTCCTTTTCCAGTGGACACTAACCCAATAGGACGCCTTGTCCTTTCCTCCAGACTTGTATTGTAGGCTTGCGTAACGTCTTTGAGCTGTTAACTGATGTATTAGGGATTTTATGCACATGTTTAATAATATTGATGATGAGATGTGATTGACATTGCTATGATCCCTGTGACTGATGAGCCCATGGAGGGCGTAGCTTTTGATGTGCAGGACCATGCCCGACGGACATGTACCATTTGGACCGATACACATGGGGAGATGATCAGTTCGGACTTGCATGGGGCTGAAGAGCCCATCAGATAGATGCTGAGACCCCATCAGGGGGCAGAGACATGACGAGGATGGATCAGGGACTTTGCACCAGAGAAGAAGAGGGTGTTCCACCAGAGGCATTTTGGCAGAGCTTGACCTAGGGGGATTGACCCTCTTTCAATGGAACGTTGGCCTTGGAAGGCCTGGGACGTCACCCTTGATGACCATGACGTCATCCAACCTATTGGACGTCTTGGGAGGCAGACTGAGCAGTATTGGCACATGTGGCATGATGGAGGAGCCCAAGAAGGGCTAACGTTTTGCTCCAGGATGCCCCATTTTCCCTAAAAGGGGCTAATGTCTCCTTTGAAGGGGATTCATGTCTCTTTTCAGCTTGATTAGGGTTTTAATTTGACAATTTAATGTAAAACAGTATGATTTTAGTATTTTGGCCTTGTCGGCCTTTTACATGATCTAAAATGTAAAATTAGGTCATGGAATGGTATAAATGAAGGATTTTCACCTTCATTTTGGAATCACAACTTACTCACTCCATAAGGAGGTCTGAAATTTGCGCCCTCTCTTGGGTTATTGGCTGATTTAGTGATGCGCACTTGTTGAAGGAGGATTATTTTGGCATGTTTTTGCATTTCTCTTGAAGGAAGGTGTTACAACTAGGGTTTGCATTGATATTTCTTGGTGATATGTAAGTAATTTTCTGCGAAACTTCTTGAATGAATGGTTGTAGTTTCATTTCTTGCATATGTTTATGAATTTTGCTGAATAAAACCCTAGGTGACAAACACACAAGTAGGTCCTTGTCTCATGTCACCATTGAGAGAGATTTTTTCAGCCATTTATTGAAGAAGGAGAGAGCCTAGCCGTTGCTACACTTTCATTCCCTCTTCATTTTTGCTAGCCGTACCTTCTATAAGCTGAGAAGAGAGAGACGCCCTAAAGCCTAGGTTTTCTACACTTTGGGTCGATTTTTCTAGGGTTTGCTGGTAGAGCCTTGCTGTAGCAACACTTTGCTTCATCAAACCCTCTTGTCTTGGTTTTATGCTTCATCTTCAGCTAGCCGTGATTGCCATTGAGTTAAGGAAGGAGGAGAGAGCACCAAGGCCTAGTTCACCTACACCGAAGTGAGCCTCTCTCCCCTAGGGTTTTGACTTTGAGGCCTTGCCGTAGCAACACCTCAAAGCTTCTCCCTTTAGTCCTTAGCCGTTTTGACTTTTGCCTCCTTTAGCTCTTGCATCCTTCACTATTGACTCCATTTAGCCCTAAGGCACTGATCTATAGACCTATTGCGTTGAAGTGAACCTGATCAAACTACTCTCAATACATTGAATCAAACCCTAACTATTAACCCTTGCTTAGAAACTAACCTAACTAATCTATTGCTGCCGTCACCTTTAGTTATAATATCATTGGTGCATCTAACGTTTTCTTTATAAGCAATTGAATGGTGTTTAAAGGCATTAATTGAATGAAGTATTGATTTGTTACATTGAATGCCACATCGTTTTAACATTTATTGAAGAAGTGACATATTTATCATTGCTATTTTATAAACATTGACTTCGTCTATATTTATTATCAAATTGCTTATATGTGTATTAGATAGTCATTGATTTATATGAAGTACTAACCAAGCAAGCAAGATTGCATATGCAGTTTCATTGTTGCTTTGTTCTCGGGCAGGGATACTTCTTGGTTATTACTTCCGGCTATCTTATTATTCGCTGTTTAACCGGACTATTTGCTCAGTGGTGACTTGTGAGAGGGATTACTATCACTTTGCTATGCTAAAGCCTTTGCCCTTCTCAAAACCTCAAGTTACCGGGGACGTCTCCCCTGGGCTTTACCTCCCTAAATAGAAAGAACGATCCCATTGTGGTGACATTGGGTGGGATTGGTTCCGATTACGCCAGTTTTACTCTTCAACCTTTAGCCTTTTATCCTTGCTACAAACTGTGCGATAACAGGCCCTAGGTGCCGTTTTCTTTCTTCTTATTCCACTTAGGTCAAGGATCAAAGACTAGGGTTAAAACCCTATAGTGCAAACACTTTTGGGCCTTAGGATTTTAACCCTGGCAAATGATGCTTTCACGAACTTGGACAATAAAGACTTTATAAAGGAGAGAAGCACTTATGTCTCCTTCCTAGGGTTTCAACAAGACAAAGAAACTTGCAACAAGATAACAATTAACACCTTGAACATTAGCAAAGACGATAAATTGCAACAAATTACTTACTTCTTCCAAGTAGCTAGACCATTGAAACCGTAGTTGCAGAAATTAACCATCCAAAAGAACAAACCATCCACAAAAATCCTTCTCCAAGAGTAGTGCATGAGTAAAAGAGAGCAAGAGAGAGAATAACGAACTTTTTAAGAGTTGCCCCACTCTACGTGAGTAAGGAAGTGATGATGAAAATGAGTTAGAGCACTAGCCTTATTTATAAGGTAATCCTAGTGCTCAATTATCCACAAATGTCAACAATTCATCTGTAAAGTGGGTCCGACCCCTTAGATTTTCCTTTACAAATGGTAAATGTGCAAAAATAATACAAGATAGGTCACACGCATGGTGACGTCATGCCCTTGATGGGCTAAGAGGGCCTCTCCAAGGCCAAGTGTCATCTTTTGAGGTGCAGTGGGGGTGGAAGAATGCTATGTCCATCTCAAAATCATCAATGGCATCCAAGTGGCAACAAACCCCATCATCATCCATCAAACCCTAGCATGACATCATCACCTTGAAGTCTAGCGTCCAAGGTGCAAAGGGTTGCATCTGAAGAGGAGAGGGTTGTGCATCCAATCATCTCCCTGTGCAACGTCCTCCATCTAATGCAAGATAGGCTCTAGGGTGTATAGTCCAGGGTGTGGGATTTTTGCCCATCTCTGTGCCACCATGACCATATCTATCAAAACCAAGTCCATCTTCCCATCGTCCAAGGTCCTGAAGATGTGAGAGCCCATGTGTGAACGTGGCAAGTCACTGGGTGACTCACTGCTCTGCATCACATGTGCCAAACTTCCGCAATATGGGCGCAACGTTTTGGGTGAAAGCCTGGGGCGTCCTCCAAAAAACCATGTCAGGGCTATCCAAGTCAAAACATAATATAAAATTAGGTAAACCAATGTTCATAAGAGATATTAGTCAAGTCATGCAAAGTAAGTTGTTACTTAAGATATAAGCCGTATGAATAATTCACCTTAGTATCTCTTTCAAATATCACACTGGCTCAAGATTCTATGTGAGTTGGCAAGTTTGAATATGGGAGGGCCGCCTTCATCAAACCCTATTAGGTGTGTCAACCAAGATAGTGAAAGAAAAGACCTAGGTAGAGGGATAGGTCCCAAGGGAAACAGTGAAAGAGATCCCTTCAAGAGTAAGTTTTATAGTGGTACGTGTTGGGCTTACTTCATGGCTTATGGTGTCATTAAATCCATTTCTACGAGCGCCTTTGTAAAGGGAGCACTTGCTTCTTGAGGTACCCTTTCCTTGGTACTTTTTGCATTTTGAACCCCTTCATTGCCTTTTGATACCCATTTATTACTTTGCATTTCCCAGTTCATGTTTCATGCTTTATTCTTTTATTTTTTTTGTTGATGTATTTAGCCTCGGACAGTTACTTCCACATAGGCTTGGTGTCTAGCATGTGAAAGTCGTCTTTGTAACCTCTTAGAAACTTAGGAGTTCACTTTATGTGTTAAGTGAATGATCTTTTAATTAATGTGAGATTAAGTAAGTTAAATACCTAAGTTTGTTGGCATTATTAACTTAAGTGAGTTGATTAAGTCCTAGCCATTAGATCTAAATTGAAGGTGAGATTAGATCTCGATCGTTGATCACTTTAGGAGATGTTGGGTTTTGGACTTATGGTTAACTCAACATAATAAAAGGCAACCTAGGTGAGAGGATGAGACACACAGAGCACATAGGAGCAAAGAGGGATTCTTTGCTCATGTGCTTGTGTCACACATAGAGAGTGAGATTGCATTGAGTGGGTGAAGAGAGTTCATCCAAGTGTGAGTGAGAAGGGTTGAGGAAAGGCGCAAAGGGGCAGCAAGGGAGATAGTAGCTAAGTGGACTAGGCTATTGCTGCAATGTATTCCTCTAATGGGCCATTATCCCAGGATGAGAGCCCATGATTTGTAATAATAAAACAAACTCAGATTTGGTTTTCCCTTCGGTGTTTTTCCAAGGGTGATTTACCCAGAAATATCTTGTGCAATGTGATTGGTTTCTATTTTATGTTTCCACTAATGTTTGGTTAAGTAACCTAGTTGTGATCTTAATTAATAAAGTGATTTTATTTGGATTATTAGTTTGGTGCTTGGTTCATAAATTAACATGGTATCGGAACTGAGACTTTGAAAGGAGAAACTAGATTGCATAGGACGAGATATTGCAGCGAGAAGTTTTTGTTCTTTGTCTGGGGGGGAATTTTTATGCTGACTTGAGCTGCGGGGTAAGAAAACAAAAAGAGGGAGAGAAAAAGACAGCCGTACAAACTGTACGTACGACTGCTGTACAGGTCGTACGGAAATACGACCGATTGTGGGATGAAATCTGTGTAAGTGCAGACGCTGAAATTGGCTGCAAACAGAAGGATCGACTGCTGCAGAGGAGAAATCGACTGAGATAGCCGTGGATCGTATGGTGTGGATCGCTGCACAGGAAGAATTAGGCTGTGATTGCAGGTGAGAGTTGGATCGTGGATCGCGGAGCTGTGTGGTGCAACAAAGGAGAGCTTGCACGGGTGTTGGTTGCTGAGTACGTGTGAGCAAGAGAGAGGTTTCTGTCGACATCCAACCACTAAGGAGTAAGCCGACGGGAGAAGATTCAACATCGTGGAGGCTGGGACAACTGCGAGAGATTAGATAGGGCATAGGACAGGGCATATGGGTGGTGGAGTGACCGCCAGAACAACTGTCGGCTGAGGTTTGACAACCACAGTATAACAGTTGGGGGAATTCAATAGGGGCGATCGACATGAAGTAAATCGCAATCGACAGGAGATTGCAATGGTAGTTGGGTGTGGTCGTCGAAAGATTTCGTAGGAGAAAGGGACGACCGCTGTAGCAGTCGCCGGTCGTCGCTGGGAGAAGTCGCAGAACAACCAATAGAAGATGCAGGCGTTGGGAGTCAACGCTGTGATACACGGGGGTGGAAGAAGGTGTTGGGAACTAGCACGACCTGGTAGAGGAGGCACAAGAGTCAATGTAAAGGAGCCACAGGCCAGCCTAGGAACAACAAACAATTGCCAGACAGGTCAGTAGCCACCCAACAATGCAGAGGGGCCGAGACAGCTAGGGAAACAACGGGAAGGTATACTGGGCAGTAGGATGAGATAGCCAGGCCATGCCCATAAAAGGCTTCGGGCAACCCAAAAGATACTCGGGCAACAACAGAAGGCATCGGGTAGGGGTTTGAGCAGCGGGCAACAAACCTGGGCAGCGGGCAGTAGCTCCGAGAAGCTAAAACTTGAGTTTTCAGTAGGTTGCGGAGATGGCCGCATCTGGTTTGCGATTTGAAGACAGGTTGGACGAGGTGTCCAACGACAGTCCTTGGAAGGAGAGGATCATGTTGGTGCTGATGGAGAACGATATTTGGGAGTTTTCCAACTCCATCGTGGCCTCACCAGCAGATCCAAAAGATTTGGCCTCCCATAAGCTAAAGGATGTGAACGCCAAAAGGATTATCCTAGACGGAGTGAAGGATCACTTGATCCCTTGTTTATCGGGAAAGAACTCAACCAGGGACATGTGGAGGCTCTGAAGAGTTTGTTTCAAAGCAAAAACAAGAATCACAAAATGGTGTTGAGAAAGAAGCTCATGGATACGAAGATGACAGGATCAGATACGGTGACGACTTATCTCACCTGGATCCGACAGGTTCGAGATGAACTAGCAACAATCGGGGAAGCAGTGGATGACTCAGAGTTGGTGAGGATGACACTCAAGTCTCAAAGGCTTCACGAAGGAGTGGACACCGTTCATTGAAACGGTCGTGGCATGAGAGAAGCTCCTTGATTGGTCAAGGTTGTGGGATGACTTCGTTAAGGAGGAACTTTGGGATGAAGAGTTGAATGAAGGAAGGTACAAGAAGGATGATGAGAACGTTGCTCTTGCCAGCCAGGTAAAGAACGACAAGTTCAAGAAGTTTGCTAATGGAGAGTCTACCTCTCAAGACGACAAGAAGAAGAAGGACACGATCAAGGTCAAGTGCTATGGAAGTCGCAAGTTTGGGCATTATGCAAGTCAATGTCCGAACAAGAAGAAGGGTGGAAACGAGACACAACCAAAGTTAGTTGTGTCGGCAAAGGCTCAAGATGAGTTTGCAAGAAGCTTGAACAATCAAAGCTCTTACTTGTTTCCCAGACTACCTTGGGCACCATATCAGCTGGTGCATGGCTAATAGATAGTGGAGCCACATGTCATATGACAGGAGCATGGGAGTTGTTCGAGAGCTTCACAGGTGCCATTCCAGATGGAGTCAGGAGGTGTGTTGAGAGTGACAAATGTGCTATGGGTGCCAAAACTTAGGAGGAGTGTGCTCTCTCGACGATTGAGAACAAGGGATTTGAAGTATTATTCCAAGATGGATAGGTGCTGATCAAGCCTAGAGGATCTAGCTTAGACACAGTAACTGTTCTTGGAGTTAGAGGGAGCAACTTGTATAGGATAAAGGGCCAGCCTATGCGAGCAATGACAAACAACAACAGAGCGACAAATAACAAGGAACAGGTAGCTCCAAAGGTTGAGCAACTCAAAGGGAGTCAGCGTTGAGGTTCAGGTGGGAAGGAGCAACCTTCCAAGTCTGTCTAGAAGAAGTCATGGTACGAGATGACCATGCAAGATGCTCAAGAGTAGGAGGCTTGTATGAGCATGATTAGAGAAAAGTCTTTACAAATGGGTCCAAGCGAGATGGTTGGGATTGCTTTCGTGTCAGAGGGAGCAACTAATCAGGTGGATTGGAGAGCAGACATGGTAGCAGATCTGATAACGAAGATAGAGTCACATCCAGGTGGTAGAAATACCTTCCTCGCTAAGAGGGAGTGTTGATGTATTTAGCTTCAGACAGGTACTTCCACATAGGTTTGTGTCTAGCATGTGGAAGTCGTCTTTGTAACCTCTCAGAACCTTAGGAGTTCACTTTATGTGTTAAGTGAATGATCTTATTATTAATGTGAGATTGTTTAAGTTAAATGCCTAAGTTTGTTCGCATTATTAACTTAAGTGAGTTGATTAAGTCCTAATCGTTAGATCTAAAGTGAAGGTGAGATTGGATCTCAACCGTTGATCACTTTAAGAGATCTAGGGTTTTGGACTTAGGGTTAACTCAACATAATAAAAGGCAGCATAGGTGAGAGGATGAGACACAGAGAGAGCACATAGGAGCAAAGAGGGATTCTTTGCTCATGTGCTTGTATCACAGAGAGAGAGAGAGGAGATCTCATTGAGTGGGTGAAGAGAGTTCATCCAAGTGTGAGTGGGCACGGTTGAGGAAAGGTGCAAAGGGGCAGCAAGGGAGATAACAACCAAGTGGGCTAGGCTATTGCTGCATTGTATTCCTCTGATGGGCCATTATCCTAGGATGGGAGCCCAGGATTTATAATAATAAATCAAACTTAGATCTGGTTTTCCCTTCGGGGTTTTTCCTGGGGTGATTTACCCAGAAATATCTTGTGCAATGTGATTGGTTTATGTTTTATGCTTCCGCTAATGTTTGGTTAAGTAACCTAGCTGTGCTCTTAATTAATAAAGTGATTTTATTTGGATTATTAGTCTGGTGCTAGGTTCAGAAATTAACATTTTTACTAGACTAAAGTCCTGTTATAGATGTGCATTCAATGCATCGGGACAAAGGGCGATTACCATTAGAGGGGGTAGAGCTCTAGCTAGCCTTTGGCTTTTATAGTTGGCCTTTATCATTTTTTATAGTAGCTGCATCAACCTCTGGGCCTTCAACCCCTTCTTCTCATGAGAGAATGAACCATGACCCATTACCGAAGTTTAGTACATTGTGTCAGGCTCTAGGATGGAAGGTGTTAAGTATGGTGGGGAATGAAATGTTACCCTTGTGAGGGCCCCCCAGTAGTACACCTTTTCCCTGGATGGTGACAACACAGGACTATGGCACATAAGCTAGCCACTAAGGTGAAACAAGGCAACAAACATAACTTCTTGAGCCAATGATCCATTATCCAACTTCAACCAATGATTCTCATCCACATGCCTAGTAAATCAAGCACAACACTTCGCATGAACATACCTCATGGTGATGCTGGATTACCATCTACGATACACTGAGTTGGTTGGATGTGATGAGCTCGACTGATCTGTAGTTGTGAAAGGCAATCTGAGGGGGGTAGCTGGGCTGCTATCTGTGGACATGCTGATCATCATCATGGTCGTGATCATTGTCTCCATTGTGGCCTGTGAGACATGATCTCCTCTAGTTACCCCTAGGCATGGGAGGGGGTTACAATACCAAACTAGTGTAGAGCACCTATAGGACCGCAATTCAAGTTAGAGCACACAACACGTATTTGGAAGCACACACCCAACAAACAAAGGAAAACACAAGCAAACCCAATCTATTTAGATTAAACATTAAATCTTAAAAATATTACATGCTTTATTGTGCTTACGAAATTTGGGCTAATTCCTTTGTCAAAACATTAAAATATCCACTGGTCTTCATCTCAGATGGGTTACAAAGGACTCACAAGAGTTTTTAATTCTCGCTTCTTTGTTTATGTCCCTTTTTTGATGTGAGAACCTTCTTTGTTCTTTGTCTCTGTTGAGAGCTCTCCTGTCTCTCCCCATCTCCCTCTTCTTTTTCTTCTTGCATCTTCATCTCTTCTATCGTTGTGAACAAAATTTTGTCAATGTCATCTCCTTTTTTCCCAAAGTAATATCAATTACCTTGTTCATTAAAATAACAAACAACCAACCTACCCACTTAATGGGCTTTGACTTCAGCCTCGTGAACCACAACCAATGTCACGTGGAGGCTTTTCATGGAACCCATGCCTCTCTTTTAATTTATTGTCGACTTGAAGGTTCATACCCCACACATGTTTTCATAGTCATCAATTTGAGGAAGGATTAACGATTGATATCTCCACGGTCTCTCTCTTGGTTCTCTGACTAGCCTACCCCCCTAAAACCCTGCGATACTCTCATAGTCAATCTAGGTTGAGAGGATCCAACAATGTAGATACATGCGTACTCTTTTGCATGTTTGTCTCACCTTCTTGTGCATCTGTCTGTTGCGATTTGGAAACAATTTGAAAGGAATTGACGGTTTCACTAAAATGGAGGAGGATGCTCTTGCAGTAGCTTTTGAGCTTCATGTACATCATTTCTAGCATACCCTAGTGAACTGACATCGACACTTAAGTAAGTGCATGTGTTGTGTTCTCTGCCTTTCCCTCTTTCATTTTCTACATTTACTTTCTTAACCTTTATTGACATATTTATTGACATAGCTTAGTTACTATCATATATTTTCCATTTTTACTTTCATAGTCTAGCCGCTCCTTACTTTTTTCCAAGGAAAATAGCTCGTGGAACACCCTTTGAGTATTTCCCCATGATCCATGGATGGTAAATGAGGTAAACCATTGGCCTTGATTATGGAGCTTGACCTTGAGGGGATCAAGAGAGCTAAACTTGTGATCTCCCCAACTTTGGGGGAGAGATCTCACGTCAGGCTCATGACTACTTGAGCTAACCCTCAAGGCTAGTCTAGTTGCTCCTTACTTGACCAGGTGGTAGTAAAAATCTTGCTTTTGCCTTCCTTCTTATGGCACATTTTGTTTTTCATGCATTGATGTTTACCATCTTTCTTTTCTATCTTCTTGCTTGTCAGTGTTGTGCCCATGGGAAACACACAAGGCACTAAGTGGCAAGCAGAGAGCAACTCCACCACCTCAGTTTCCAGATTTGTGAGACCTTGGGGATGCATTCAACCTTTTGCCCGTGAGACCTTTGTGACGATGTGGGATGATGGATCCACACCCGAGACAACTCTTTCATTGACAATAGACACTCTCCTTCACACTTTTCCAAGATCTTGACAGGGAGTGGCCTCTTCAGGTAGCATGTTGTATCTAGATCTTCTAATACTTCCAGATTGTTCAGATCATTAGGATAGTCCTTCATCTTGGGTTTCTTCACTTCAACCTTGGATAATGGGAGAGATTCACTGATTTGTTAGTATAGTTCCTCTTTTCTTTGGGACTCCTAGCATTGGATCTTTTTGTTTCTTTGAGGATAAATTTTAGATTCTAGGTCTTTGATCTCGAAGGTTAGATATGCTTTTATAGGAGTTGCAATCACACTCCTGCTATGTAGTGTTTTTTATGTACCTAGTAGTTCCTTGACCTATTTGTGGATCACTTGTTGGACAATAATATAATTATCTTATCTTATCTTATCCACTTTGCATCAATATAATGGCATGAGGGTCTCTATCATGGTTATCGGGTAGAGCCTTATCACATGAGAGATTCCCTCCTTATGTTGCTGCACACTAGCTTGTGTTACCTTTGCCAATGGGAATAATCCCCTTTCATGCATCGTTGCTTTGCCTATTGTTGTTACCTTTGTCTTTGTCTTTTTTTGTTTCCTTGCCTTTGATCTTCTTCATGGAAATTCGTTGCTCTTCCATTTCATGAATTGTATCTCCTACCATGGGGGCTAAATGTAGTGGATGGTTTTGCACTTCATACTGACCATACAAATATCTGTTTGGATGTTGATGTGTGGGATATTTTATGGTGCATTATCCATACATGACTTGCGCTAAGATGATACCAAGGTCTTGCTATCCATCCTAGCATGGTTTAGTGTGTCAAAGTCTGTCCTTTAGGGTCCCCTTTCTTGGTCAAGATGAATGATTGTGGGTTTCCATTTGGTGTCTAGTGCCATCACATGGCCCCCCCTTTCATTGTTGTTCTCCTTGGTCACATGTTTGGCTATGGTAGGTGTTTTGAATGATTCCTTTGGGTCTCTCTTTGCTAATCTAGATTTCTCTTGGGATGTTGTGCACTGATTGGGGTGTTTACTAGTTATGGAGCTTTTCTTAGGTACCCAAATGGTCCTAATTCATTACGACACACTTTTTGAGGTGCTGACTTATTCAAACTTTTCCCTAACTTAAGTAGTGTTGGCACGTGTATTGAACCACTACTATATTTAACCATATTGTGCCCATTTCTTGCAGTTTGGCTATAGTAGGTGTTTTGGACGACTTCTTTGGGTCCCTCTTTGCTAATCTAGATTTCTCTTGGGTTTCGTGCACTAATTGGGGTGTTTATTAGTTATCGAGTTTTTCTTAGGTCCCCAAATGGCCTTAATTCATTATGCCACACTTTTTGAGGTGCTTACTTTTTCAAACTTTGCCATAACTTAAGCGGTTTTGGCACATGTATTGAACCACTACTATATTTAACCATACCGTGCCTATTTCTTGCAGTTCCTTGATTCTTGCAATGTAGTGGAGTCTTTTTTTGAGAAACCTTTGTGATATGGTCAACATACTTGCGATATAGTGGGATTGTAAACCCACAGTTCAATTTTCCTAGGAGGATCATCCCAATACTTAGTGCAATGGTTGGTAATGTTGCTTGAGCATTCTCGAATCTATTTAAGTTGCTCCAAGATGTCTCTCCATTATCTCATACGTTGAAACTTAGTCAAATTGATAGCTCACTTGTGATCTAGCTCTCACATCCTAACTTCCATGGCTCTCGGGCTTGCTTGCATTCACTGTCTTCTTCAACCCTCTTCTTCAACCCTCTACTAGCTTGGAGGTAGCTACAATTGCTATCTTCTCTACCATTTGGTTTTGTAGTTCATTTGTTGCTTTATTGGCTTGATTGAGGTGTTTGGCCTAGTCCCGTCTTTGCATCCGGTCTTCCAACTTCAGCTCTTAAAGATAGCTTAAACATAACTTTGTGGGTGTGGAGGTAGCCTTCTCAATCGATGGCACCATAGGTTATCACACTTGTGTTTGATTGTTTATTTCTTTAGTTGCGTGTTTTCTTTTGTGGCTCTTTCTTTTTATTATTGGAGATAGCTTGCCAAGTTTACTTTTGCAAGAGGAGAGAGCTTCACAAGTATGTTGGGTAGGTCCTAACCCTCTCCTGCTCGCTTATTGTTTGTGTTCCCTCTACAACCCAAGTAACTTCCTCCTTTTAGTATATTAGATTAGGGTTAGATTGCTCATCACCTAGTTAGGGAGGTAACAAACCCTAGCCCCCCTTTCTTGGATTGCTTGATCACCATAGTAAAAAGGGATAATCTACCTAATGATTGTTCATTGTTTTCATTGAGTGGAAAATAGGAGTTAGTTAGGGTTGTACTTTTTTTTCTTTTAGCTTTTTCATTTCATGCAAGTAGGTAATTAGATCACCAAAGTGAAAGAGGTGAATTAATCCTAGTTAAATTTGCATTTCCTTGTTAAAAATTATTTTGTTTGTTATTTATTTCCTGCCCTTAATCGACCCTAATCAACTCATCATGTAATCCCTATCTTATAGCAATAATTCATTAAACAAGATTAAGATCCCAATAAACTTACTAGCCTTACTCATCCTTCCTTGTTTCCCTCGTTTCTCCCAAAAAATCAGGTGGTGACTCCATTTTGTTTCGAGCAATCAAGCTTGGATCTTCCATCTCTTTGTGGTAACATGGTACCTCACTCTAACTATCACGTTGTATAAGGAAGAGATTTGCTCGTGAGTGCCATCTGTTCTCCTCTAATGCTACACTAATATAATAATATTACATTCAAGGGGTTACACTTAGGATTACTTGTCTATTTTTATCCTATTCCTTGATTGTAGTGATGATGTGGAATAATACACGTCATGTAGTGTTCCCCACTACTAAATTCAACAATTGATTTTTTTTTGATACCAATTAAATCAAAAGTATGCATGCTAAAAATGCCCAGGCAGCTAATAACATTTTTAAGACATGAATGCAACGAAATTTACATTCACACAGCAACATATAAATGTTGATAACTTAAAGTTTATGCACAACAAATAAATCCCACGATCTTATGCAAGATATTGACGATTTACATGCATTTAACAACATTATGATTGTAGACAATTATACCAATACACAACAACACATAATTTACTCAGGAACAAAACATATGCACAACAAGTAAAACTCATAAACCATAACAGTGTAACAGAGATAAACACTTATCTTTTATCAACAATGTGCAACCGACTGCAGTGCTCGAATGTTCCACCCAACCATAGATTTGCTGCTCTAAATCTCAACAAAAATTCATCCACAAGTTGGGGCTATGAATCCACAAGAAAGGAGTGTCTCACCACTGTCCACTCATAGCCCAACCCAACCCACATCAAGCTAATTCTCCTACAACTATTCCAATGCACCAACTCTCTTTCCCCTTAGCCCGCCCAACCCAAGGAATGAGACCCTCCTTCACTGCACACAGTCCCTTGGGCCTTCCCACTTCCCTCCAGGGCTCGGCTAGGAATCTATCTTGCTGGGGACTCCAAAGATGTGAGCTGCAACAAGAAAATCTCACAACAATAAGCTCACTGCTGTAGGGTAATCTCTCAAACAAAATCTCACTCTACAGGCCTAACAACTTGTTTCTTCATCAATTTACAACTCGGACAAGTTGCCACACATGCCCACTATGGCTGCTTTCAAGCTCACATACCTTGTTCTTCTTTGCTGTCCCCAAAAACTGCATGTAGATACTGCCCTCTTTTCCCATACCAATTTTCTTTTCCCCATGTAAGTTGGCTCTCACACTCCCCGATGTTGATTGTACTCAACCCCCATGCACTCATAACTATGGGATGTGACTTTTCACACCGACTTTTTTACATGTGTTAAATGATTGGCTTTTGGAACACTCAATCATAAATTAGAAGTTCATACACCAATAATAATTTTAGGAAGTGGGTTTGAATTAATAGACATGGGTAATTCCCCCTTGGACCCCCTCTTAGACCCTCCCCTTCTCTTGTGGAAACTTAGCCCTCATTACTCTATCCATGTATATTTGCAGTTGGCGATACATTTTATTTTATTATTTTTCGATATACAATGGTTACATATGACATTGCTTGGGCCACGACCATACATCCTATTTACATTATTCATTGCTAAAATGAGGATTAAAAATGGGGGTGTTACATTCCCCTCCCCCTACAAATTGCATTGTCCTCGGTGCACAACACCATACCAACATACATATACAAAATTTACATCATAGTACTCTGTACTCTTGCAAGTTTATAACTCGTACAACAATTCCAACCATCTCTTGTTCCCCTTAATCTACACAACCCAAGGAAGTGTACACCCTTCTCTGTACCGAACTCCCTCAGGTTGTACCACTTCCCTTCCAGGGCTCCAACATATATCAGACATGAAGTCTCTGAGATGTGGCTCCAGGAACTCCAGCTGCCCAAAATGGAGCTTTGTACACTTATGTACAAATGTACATTTAGTGCTCTTCAAAATTTGCAAAAATTTGCAGGTACTCTTCCCGCTTGGTCTCCTCGTGCTCCCACGTATCATTTTTCAGGATCGTAGCAGGTCCATTGAACCTTTATCAGGTTGATGGCTTCATTCTTGAGCACTTTGACTTTCCGATCTAGGATGCGCACTGGTTTCACCCGAAAGTCCCCTTCGTGCTCCACCTGGATTATAGTCCAATTAATCATGTGGTTAGGATCAAACACATATTTCTTCAATAAAGATACATGAAACACATTATGAATTCTCATGGATGTAGACAATGCAATAATGTATGCAACTAGGCCTATCTTCTCTAAAACTTCAAAATGACCCACAGTATCTCGTTGCCAATTTTGGGCAACTTCCTAATCTTAGCGAGCTCCTCTTAGCTTTTACTTTTAGAAACACATGTTTGCTCTCTTTGAATTCCCTGTATGTCCTGCTTTTATCTGCATAACTCTTTTGCCTGTCCCATGCAACTTTCAAATTCTGCCCGATCTTTACCATATGCTCTTCCATTTTTGTTAGTAATTCTGGCTCAATAACTGCTCTGTTTGCTGGGTCGTCCCAGCTTATCGGCGTGCTGCATTTCCTTCCATATAAGACTTCAAACAGGCTCATCTTCAACGATGTCTGATACCCATTAGTATAAGCAAACTCAATTAGATGAAGGTAATCTTCCCACTTAGAAGGTTTGTCCATCACATACATTCTCAACATATCTTCAATTATCTAGTTAGTCCTTTCTGTTTTCTCATTTGACTCTGGTTGATATGCTATACTGAAATTCAAGTTAGTCCCAAATCTCTTAAACAATCCCTTCCAAAAGTTAGAAGTGAATTTGGGATCTCTATTTGACACTATTGCCTTAGGCACACCATGTAGCCTAGCAATTTCCTTCATATAAATCTTTGCAATATTGGCTGCCTTGTGAGTCGTTTTCATCGGTATAAAATGTCCATCCTTTGTAAATTTTTGCACCATTAACATGATGGAATCATGTTGCCTTGCCGTTCTTGGCAACTTGGCGTTGAAATCTATTGTAACTACCTCCCATTTACATTTAGGACTGGGCAATGACTGTAATAATGCCATTGGATGCTTGCGTTCAGTCTTCACATTCTGACATTCCATGAACTTGGCTATGTAATTAGCCACATCTTTTTTCATTCCCAACCATAAATAGTGGCTTCTTACTGCTGTAATTGTTTTTTGGTACCCTGGATGTCCAGCATAGGGTACATTGTGCATCTCTTTCAACACCATATTTTTCAATTCTTGCGTGTTAGGAACATAAACTTTGTCCTTGAACAAGAGGATTCCGTCTTCTTCCAACCTGTAATCTTGATATTTTTGCTGTGTATTATTTTGTTGTAAGCTTTCTTTAACTTGTGCATAATGTGGGTATGCTGTTATAACTTCTAGAATTCTATCTTTTAAATCTGTCCCGCATATACTAATAGTTGCAACATGCATTTCATGCACTCTCCTGCTGAGTGCATCAACCGCTTTATTTTTTTTCCCCTTGATATGTTTGATGTCGAAATCAGTGTTGCACGAAGCAGGAGCGTGGGAAGCGTCATTTTCCAAAAATCCTCGGAAGCGAAGCATCCCCAGAAGCATATGTTATATATATATTTTATATATTGCATTTATATTCAAAAAAACATGTAGAAAGACAAATTAGCTGCAAAATATATGAAAACATGCATATTTGTACATCAATATAGATAGAAATGACATCCATACTACATAGTACATCAATGATTAATCATTCGAGCATCAACCATCTAGATTCTAGATTCTAGCAATTAGAAACTTACAAACCAACATACAAATTTTTAAGCCATATTGATATAATAGAAAGTAGAACATAAACTTATGAAATGAAATCATATATCCAAAAACTGTCAACAATAACATGAGTCATGACCAAATAGTTATGTTTACAAAATAGGCCATCTACACTGAAGTATGAAGACTAAAAAGTCCAAAACAATAAAGTTTAAAGTTTAAACTGAGCTAGTTGCCAAATACTATGAATTTATCCTCTATAGACTATGACATATAAAGTAATGAAAAAGGAGAATCATCAAACAACTATTCCATCCTCCTTCCACCACCACATGTATTGCGTGGGCCTCCACATGGTAGTAGTGCAGAAGTAGGATGCAGATGGCTGCGGCGGCGTTGAAGATGAAGCCCCTATTGCTGTAGCTAGAATCCTGGACATGGGGACCCTGGCACTGGATGGGGGTGGCATCTCAACCTGATCATCATTATCCAAAAGAACACTCTCCAATTGCTCTAAAAGCAATACTCCATCCTTCAAATTATCCTCCTCCAGATTGTTGTCCCAACGCCTCAAGTTTTTATCCATCTGTGCCTCCTCACAATAATGGGACAACAATCGCAAGTTGTAATGAACATAGACCAAGCTCTTTGTCCGACTTACATTCAACCTGTTCCTTTTAACGCTATGGATGAAACTGTAGGTGCTCCAACACCTCTCTACAAAAGAAGTCTTCACCACCTGTAAAAGCACCCGTGTTGCCAAACGTTGCAGTTGTGGGCTAGCACCGCCATGCATGTTCCACCACTTGAGAGAACTCAGATTCCCTCGATCTCTAAATACATGGTTGGTCCCAAAGGCACCATTGCTAAGGATGTAATGGCTCAATTGTCTCCTTATGTTGTCACACTCCTTGTCCGAGATCAATTTATTTAATGCTTTCATATAACCTGCTTGAACCTCTGGATCTTGGTGTGGTCTTTTCTTGGTCCCACCACGAGATGCTAGTGATGAAAGCCATGATACATGATAGTATTTAGGTGTTAGCACATATGCTAAGGCATGTAGTGGAATATTTAGCATTTCCCACTGTTTTTCCACCTCTACACGAATATAGTTATAGAGGTTGACATCTTTAGGCTCAACAATGTCTTTAATCTGCCCTAGCATGCTATCCATTTGCTCATACACCTCCCCAATGATTGGTCGATCTGAATTTGCAAACTTGATCATGTGATAAATTGGCTTGGTGAATTGCAAAACAAACCGAACCTGTCACCAAAACTAATTGTCAAGGACCGTCTCCTTCACTGTTGTTGCACCTTCTCTATCATTGCTCAATTCATCCCATGCATAACTCATCACCATAGCACCCAAATCTTGTCTCACCTTCAATAGGCGCCTAAAGGTGAGGTAATAGCTAACAAATCTAGTGTTTGCAATTTTAAGTAGTTGCAACCTAGAGTGAGTGTTGTAGAATTAATTGACCCTTGTATGCTTGGCGATAAATTTGATGAGTGGCTTCCCTCTCTTGTACAATTGATTAATCCATCCACATTCTCTATGCTTGACAATATCATGCATCAAAAGGTTCAAGGTGTGCACCAAACACCTAGACCAAAAGATGTGTGGATAAACTCGCTCAATGATTTTACCTGCTCCCTTACAATTTGCTGCATTATCAGTGATTACTTGAATCACATTAGAAGGACCAACATCATTAATTGTTTTCAAGAGGAGATCTGAAATGTTTTGGGAAGATGCAATAATTGAAGATGAGTCATGTGCTGCAAGAAACACTGCATCAGTAGCAGAAACACCAAGAACATTGATCAAATGTTGGTTTCTAACATTTATCCAACCATCTGATAAAATGGATACCTCAATGTCTGGCCATTCATCTGTAAATCATGTTAGAGCTCTTTGATTTTTTGATTTTTCCCTGTCAATTAACACAGTTCTAGCTTTGTCATAGTTGGGGCTCTTGTATCCTTTGGGGGCTTTGTTGATTGCCTTGACAAGATCGTGCCAATAAGGGGAGCAAAGCACATTGAATGGGATATGACAAGCATAGAGAAACAAGACCACTTTTGCATCCACCTCATCCCTACCTCCAATATCAAGGAAATCTGCTATTGTTCTTCTAGATCCAGAGGTTCCAGAATCACGAGGAGACGAAGATGTGTTTCCACCAAATCTAGATCAGGCATCAGATTGAAGCTTTTGTTTTTTACCATACTTTTTGTGCAGCTTCCTCTATCTTTATATATTTTTCTCTTTGCTCCTTGGATATCTTAGGGAAAACTGTGATCCTAGTGGACCCCTTAGTGCCATCACTCTCCATTACACCACAAAGATGCCTCCTTAGATGGGTATATGAACCAGTATAAGGTTTTCCATCATGTCAGTCACGAGGACATAAAAATTTAATGCTTCCACCACCTCTCCCCAACTTTTATTACAAATTGCCACAAGGGTCTCAATAAATCTTTGCGTCCTGCATTGCCCTCTTCATTTCCCTCTTCCTTCTCTTCAAACCCTTCACCAACTTCATATTGTGGGTCATCATGAGAATCACCACTATCATCTTCTTCCCTTCGATGCCTTCTCCCCATCAACACCACGAGAACCAAAACAATAATGATAAACCAAAAGAAAACCATTTTATTCAAGTTTTAGATGAACAACCTGCAATAAAATGAGGGAGAAGAAGGAATGGGAAAGAGTAGGAGAGGAGGAAAAAAACATAAACAAAGTTAACTCAAGGAAATGAGAGAGTTGGGGTTTGGGCTTACATCTTTAGCTCTTGAAACTTGAAAGTTGAAACCTTTGGAAGATGGTTGCCTTTGTTCTCTCCTCCAAGCTTCTCTTTGCTCACTCTTCCAAGCTCTCCTTTGCTTTCTCCTCCAAGCTCTCACAAATATGCACTCTTAAGCTCTCCTTTGCTCTCTCCTCCAAGCTCAAGATGAAAGAATGAGGAGAATGGAGGGGAAAGAGCTCCTTTATTCTCCTCCTTTCTTTCCCCTCAACCCTAAGCCTAAGCTAGGCCCCACCCTAACTCAAAAAAATATTAAAAAAAATTTGTTTTTTGGTGAAGTACGCGGGTCCCCTAGGAAGCGCATGAGCGTTCCTCGAAAGCGCTTGTGAAGCATCCTCCGAAGCGTGCTTCAGAAATTTGGAAGCACGCTTCCAAA
Source organism: Picea engelmannii (assembly GCA_009831015.1). Taxonomy (NCBI): domain Eukaryota; kingdom Viridiplantae; phylum Streptophyta; class Pinopsida; order Pinales; family Pinaceae; genus Picea; species Picea engelmannii. The sequence continues at coordinate 522,162 of ML779493.1, read as the reverse complement.
TTTTTGAAGTGCACTTTGGAGCAGGACGCTTTAGAAAAACCAGGGAGCATCTAAAACTCCCCCGAAGCGTGCTTCCTAAATTATGAAGCGCGCTTCAGACAAAGCTTCCTGGAAGCACCCGCTCGGATCGAGCTTCGAGGCTTCGAAGCGTGGGGGGGGGGAGCTTCCTACAACACTGGTCGAAATCATATTCATTGAGAAAATCCAGCCATCTAGTCTGTCTGGCAATCAGTGTTGCTCAAACAAGTGTTTTAGACCACTATGATCTGTCTTTAGCTCGAATTTTCTACACATGAGATAATGCGTCCACATTTTTAAGGCACGAACTATGGCTGCTAACTCCAAGTTATGATTAGCATAATTTATTTCATGTTCTTTAAGCTTCCTTGAATCATAACATATGACATGCCCACTTTGTGTAAGGACTCCACCAAGCCCTTCCTTGCATGCATCCATGCACACAACAAAATCTTCATTGGGAAATGCAACCCTTAGAATAGGTGCACTGGTCAAAAATTCCCTCAAATGTTGGAAAGTTTCCTCACATATGGTAGTCCATTCAAACTTTGTTTCTTTCTTTTGTAGTGAAGTGATTGGATGTGCAACCTTAGAGAATCCTCCAATGAATCTCCTATAATATCCAATTAATTCCATGAAGGATCTCACTTCTGAAACATTCTTTGGCATTGACCAACTTTTAATTGCTTCAATTTTTTCAAGGTTCATTGCTATGCCCTCCTTTGAGATGATGTGGCCCAAATAATTGATTTTCCTTCGATAGAAAGTGCATTTTTTAAACTTAACATACAATCGGTGCTCTCTCAACATTTGTATCACCATCTTCAAATGCTGCTTATGCTCTTCCTCTATCTTGGAGTAAATGATAATATCATCCAAGAAGAAAATGACAAATTTGTCCAGGTAATCCCTGAACACTCCATTCATTAGACACATAAAAATAGTTGGTGCATTTGTCAAGCCAAATGGCACCACCACAAACTCATAATGGTCATACCTTGTTCTGAATGCTGTCTTGTTGGTGTCTTCTTCTTTGATTTTTACTTAATGATGAAGAAATTTGAGGTCCTATAGGCTTCCCAATAGGCCTGTCTTGTGACCTCTTGTTAGGCACTAAGTCTAGGTACTTTCAAACTGTTTTTCTCACCGTTTTAGGACAGTTTTCTTGCTGTCCAAAACAACCCACCAGATCTGAACTTTACCCACTCTGAAATTTGCCCACAAGCTTTGGTTTGATGCTCTTTAATGCCACTTGTTATAAGGTTTAATTATGGAAGGTTTTGCTGTCCAAGTTAGCCTTCTTTAACATGCATTAAACATCAAATACACCTCTAGAATCTTTAACAACTACAAGCTGAAAATACTAAGCAAACTAGGACAAATGTACACGTGTTTTTGGTCAACATGACCCTGGAAAAATCCCCATCGGGAAAACCAGTGAGATATATATATATATATATATATATATATATATATATATAAATATATATATGGAGATCTAAAAGCAAATGCTACAAGAAGTAAATATACAAGGAACTTGATACAATCCAAGCTTCTTCTCAAGCTTGCAATGGAGTCCCTCAAAACTTGTGCCTGCTCACCTTTGAACAAAGGCTCCCTAGAGACATCCAACATCACAGTTGATATAGAGACCACAAATGCTCCATATATGTCAATGTTGCCCCAATAAGGAAATATGTGAATGCTTAATTACATAACAATGGTTTAATATGTCATGAAAGATGGAATGGACAACCTACTTCTCCTACAACGCTTCTTAGCTTCATTGGAGAAGCTCACAATTAAATAAATGTTTTTCCCCAATGTGTAACTCAACAACCATTTATAAATTACTTAAGAAGGAATGAGGTATGAATTAGTTGATTAGAAATGTGAAGAACCATGCATTGGATTCTACAAGAAATCAAATAGCAACATACTATCTCAGATATGTATAAAAACGAATTGGGTGCATGTGGGTGGCAATTCCACTTAGTATGTTGAGTGTGAGTAACTCAATTAAAATTTGGCCAATTCCCAAGCAACAAAAGGAATGCATAAAATTGTGGGGAAGATGATAAGCAATGTACGACCTCCTAGAAAATAACTAGGTAGCATACAGTTGTGGGAAAAAAAAGGCTATGTATTGCTTCCACAACCACCAAATTCGCAAAATAGAATTAGAAACTCAATAACATAGTGCAGCTGTCAATCGATAATAGCCATGGATCTCCAATCTTAGAGAAAATCTAATGGTGGGTAATTCAGAGTTATTGGCATTCTTTAATTGATATTGGGGAATGAAATTATGAGTAAAATATATATATAAAAAAAATAGCTACAAATTCATCATTAAACCATTACTACGACTACAAGAAACAAACTAGGTGTAGAGAAGAGATTCCAATTGCTCATATAGAAAATTCAGTACATCGTTATACACATCGGTAAAATCAAACACATCATAAACACAGAGATTTTACCCTGGAAACCCAAACAGGAAAACCAACATTCAAATGGTTGCTCGGTCTTTATTTCAACAATCTCTAGTTACATAGCAACTTATGGTTGTTTGTGCATACTCCCCTATTTGGCCCAAAAACCCTTTGAGAGTCAAGTTATAATAAGATATAAGAGACATGGTGGGTAATGGGAAGGCCAAGAGATCGACCTTTTTATTCCATTTCTCTCTCTCTCTCTCTCATTTTTGTTTTTTGTTTTATTTAATACTTTGTTTTTTTCTCTCTTTGTCTCATTTAATCTCTAAAATTTGCATTGTCCATCATGGTTTATGTAACCTCCATTAGATTCCAAATTACACTTAAGTACTGACTCTTACAACCATTTCTTGTTGGTATCCATTTTGGATCACACCTGCCTAATGAGAGGATCTCTGGTCTCCAAAATATTAGAGGACTAATCTAGATCAATGTGCATTCTCTCTCTATTTATTTGGAACATGGCTTTAACATTAGCTTCTAGTTATAGCTGACTGTAAGCATTGCCATTGACCTCGTTGGAACTATATTGATATAAAATTGGCAAGTAAATTACAACTTGCATAAGAGGAAGTTAAAAGAGATCATGCACAAAAGTATGTTAATCATGATGAGATTAATAATTTAGAATTAAACATCGATGAACATGTTGGAAATATATTGATATCAAATTAGCAAATAAATTACAACTTGAGGAAGAGGAAGTTAAAAGAGCTCATACACAAGAGTATGTTGATGATGACGAGATTAATAATTTAGAATTAAGCATCAATGAGTACTCTCCTAAATGTGATTTTTTGTGTGTTAAAAAACAATCTCATTTGTGAGTGAGCAAGTGAGTGGGAGGGGTGCTTGAGGCTGAGGAAGGAGGGCGAACTGTGTTGGAGAAAGCAACAACTGAGGAGGACGAATTTGGTACAGAAAGGCAGGTGGAAGAGGTCAGGTTCAGGGCCATATCAGGCTGTCAACACTAGGCTCAACTCAAGCCAAGTTTTACAGCAGCAAGGAAGGCGAGTTAGGGCTCTACATCCTCATCCAGGACTGGCCCTATTTAGCCATTTTGTTCAACAAAGAATAGGGCCAAATTCTGGGTGCAATTTCAGTCAACAACAGGCTGTACCAGAGGCCATACAACTACAACAAGGAGTGCTGAGTTAGCTGGGCCGTACAGAGCCTATGGAGAGGAAAAACCCTGTCCATAAATTTTCTGTAAGGAATTTCTGAATTGCATTTGCTGTAAAATTCCTCAGAAGCCTCAATAAGAAGCCCTCCTTTGCTGTTTTTTCTTCACACCAGGGTTTCGGGGTACTTCTGGTGTCTATGTGTTTTTTATGCTTGGTTTACAGGATGTTTCCACTGCAAATTTTCTGTTTTATATCTTAGCTGTAGGTTACTGCATAAATTCAGCTTTTATATTATCATAGAAAATTTCTGGTTTAGTTAATTTATTGGCAGCAATCTCAGTGACTGAGATATAGGTGTAAATTTCAACATGGTATTAGAGCTCAGCGTCTGAGTACAGGACAACCAAGTGACTTGCTATGCAGACCAACAAGGGTAAATCAACAAGTGGACAGAAAACCATATTGTGTGGGTGAAAACATGACAACAAACTCAAATGGCCAGTGCAGGCTTGAGGGTTGAGGACAGGCTGGATGGAGCCTCAAATTTCTGTCCTTGGAGGGAGCGAATTAGCTTGGTGTTGGAGGAGAATGGGCTGCTGGAAACTCCAGAAGGCAAAGTAGTAGCCCCAGCTGATCCAGTACAACTAGCTGCCCATGCCAAGAAGGATGTCAAGGCTAGAAGGATACTTGTGGATAGTGTCAAGGACCACATCATTCCACATTTGTCTGGCAATAAGACAGAAAGGGAAATGTGGGAGGCCCTGGTAAAGCTATACTAGTCTGACAACCAGAGCAGAAAGATGCTGCTCAGAGAGAAGCTGAGAAACACGAAGATGGCCAAGGGAGAGTCGGTGGTCACTTACTTCACAAAGTTCACTTAGATTTGAGATGAACTTGCAGCAGTGGGAGAGACCGTGGATGAGACCGAGTTGGTGAGGACAGCCTTGAATGGCTTCACCAAGCAGTGGGATGTGTTTGTCCGAGGGGTGGTTGCACGGGAGAAACTCCCTGATTGGGAGAGGTTGTGGGACGAATTCACCCAGGAGGAGTTGCGAGTGGAAGCATCTTAGGCTAGTCAGCCAAAGAGTGAGGAGGAGGAGAATGTGGCTCTTCATGCAAAGAAGAGAAGTGGAGCGGGAGGCTCCAGGGACATGGGCAAAGTGAGATTCTTTGCATGTCACAAAACTGGCCACTATGCCAGCAAGTGTCCTAACAAGAAGAAGGAGTCAGAGGTAGCAGCTACAACATCAACTGAGATGGATGCATTTGCAGAGAAATTCAAGGATGAATTTTCTCTGGTTGCCACTCTTTCTAGCAGCTGCAGATTGGATGAGTTTGAGGATAGCAGGGCATGGTTCGTGGATAGTGGGTCATCTCGCCATATGACTGGACTGAGGTAAGTGTTCCTTAGTGTTTCGGAGACGGGCTCAGACTGCCATGTGAAGAATGGGGCACACACCAGGCATGCAGTAAATGGGGTTGGATGCGTCAGATTCCAGCTAGAGTTAGGAGTGTCTCTGGAGGTGGATGAGGTGATGTATGTGTCAGAGATGAAGGTTAACTTGCTTTCTATATCGGCTCTGGAAGATATGGGGTATGATGTAATGTTCGCTGATGGACATGTGCTCATACGGGCAAAGGGAGCGGCCTTGGATGCAACATTGAGGCTTGGCATCAGGCAATGTATGATGTACAAGGTGCTGGGACAACCTGTAGGTGGGTCCAGGGGGATCTTGGACCAGAGATTAGATTGAAAGAAAGTCAGTTGGTATGACTTGACATTGATCTGAGTGAAACATCACATCAGATCAGAGTGCAACAGAAGTAGCAGGTGGATCTTCCGGTTCAGATGGAGCAACTATAGCAATAACAACAGATTTGATTGGATTAGCGATTGATCCTAGTGGAGACACCTCCCTCGCTAAGAGGGAGCGTTAGTTTTAGCTCGGTTTGGTGTCTCAGCTGTGCCTATGTGTCCTAGGCCAGCTGAGGGACACCTTAAATAACCCAGATCAACTTATTTTTATCTCAGCCTTAAGTTAGACTTAGGCTGGCAGCCAAAAAATCCTCCTTGAGTGGAATGTGGGGCCCAAGGAGAGAAGGCGCACCTCTAAGGTGGTTGCTAGTGGAGTGTGGGTCCCTGTCCAAGGTGGGTGTCGTGGGGTCCTGTTATCGCACGGTTTGTAGGAAAGGTTAAAAGAGCTTGAGTCAAGGGTAGAAACCGGCGTAACAGGAGCTTCCCCACCCACTGTCACCTCGATGGGGGGGCTCTTTCTATTTAGGAGGGCTAGTCCAAGGGAGACGTCC
>ML779493.1:473002-487691 GCA_009831015.1 Picea engelmannii | reverse complement strand
TCAGCTCGGGGGTGGCTAGTGGTAAATCCATCAGGAGTCGCTACGCCTACGGTTGGGTGGAAACGAGCACCCCTCCCAGCAGTTGCACCCATTTCTGAAGTCACTTCTGATAAGTGTTTTTGTTTACATATTGCCTCTTGTAAATTCATAGAATGATACATATATGTATATGCTCATAGACCTGTGAAATTATGAACGATTTCAGTGTAGGAATGTCTGTGCAGTGTTTTGATAAGAATTAAAGACATATGCTTATAACAGAGGAAGCCATGCATGATTTAAATTGATAAATGAATCTAATTATAGGTTGAATTAAGTTAGGCTTCCAACCCGTTCTCGGGAAGTTGTTTCCCTTCATCCATCTCCCGGAAGGCCTCAGAATAGATCTCTTGTAGAGATTTCCTCCTTGGAAAGGTTTACCCAGAACCGGGAATAGGAGCTTGAAAGTGCAAGTCTTAATAGCCTTGTACGAGGAGGAACGATCCTTTTCAAAACCCGAGATGGCAGCTTAAGGGAGGAATATCAAATCGACGGATGAGAATTCGTCGGGAAATCCACAGTTTCCCCACAACCGTTAGATTAGCAGGAGAAGGTAGGGTGTTAAAGGCCTTACCACCTGATTTTCCTGTGTTTTCATGGGTAATGAAGAGTCTAGGGCCATAGATCCCCATGTTCCATGAGAACATCTGGACCGCTGATTTCCCCGTCCACAAAGTTGTGGAAGAGTACATAAAGTGGCATCAGAACCGTTGGATCTCACTGAGGTGCGAGGAGGTTACGACCACATTAGAGTCTAAGCTTGGAAGGCTGGTGAAACGTTGGATCAACAACCGAACTCCCGTGAACCTTTAGATCTGGCAGGAGTTGCACCGGGATTAAGCCCTAGTGAACAGAGGAGAGTTTCTAGAATGTCATCGGGAATTCCGAGAGGGCAGAAATCACGACCTCAGGAATCGCGATCCGCGATATCCCGATTGGCACAGGACCGTTTATCGTGGGGGATACGTGTCAGGAGATCCCGAAAGTCGGGAATCGGAGAATCGGAGTTTTTGAGCACAAAGAAACCTTGTCATACGGAATCGCGATCCGCGATTTCCCGACACGATCTAAACCGTTCATTTTGGAGGACGCGTGTCAGTAGATCCAGAAGGGTCGGAGTTCAGAGCATCGGGGATGTCGAAGGGAAGAAACCCTCGTACTTTGAAATCGCGATACGTGAAATCCCGACAGAAGAGTTGTGTGGGCCACAGGTGGAACTAACGGAGGACAGGTGTCAGACCTCCGAGAAGATTCGGGAATCGACATATCGGAGTTCCTGAGGACAAGGAACTCGAGACATTTCAAGTCCCGAACCCTGGAGGAAACCGGGACCGTTTATTTAGAGGACATGTAGTAGAGATCTGCGCCATCGGAGAAAATCCTGACAAGGAGTCAATCTATCGGCGTTTGGAGTTCATCGGGATATCGGGGATCCCGGTGACAAGTGAATTGTGCACTTTGAAATCGCGATCCACGAAACCCCGATCAGTGGGGAACAACTGTCCGAATAGTGGAGCTGAGGGAGGAGCCGTAGTGGGAGCCAGCTGTCAGCTTGACGGAGAATAGGTGTTCGAGAGATCGGGAAACCTACGAGTAGGTGTGTTACGACATTAGAAACCCCGTAGACCCGACGAGAGGTAGGACTACGGTCCCGGAATCCGTGGTCACATTGGCCAGGGCTTAGCTTGGAGGGCTGAAGCACATCGGGGATCAGAGGATCGGGAGTTCCGGGTACATGTGCACCTCGGCACCGCAAACCCCGAAACCCCGATGAGAAGTTGTTGCTGTGGTCATATAGGAGCCGATCGTGTGGGCCAAAGGCTTAGCTAGGTGGGGTTGAGGCAATAAAGGAGCGATTCGGAGATCGGAGATTCAAGTTGCCAAAACATCGTGGGTGTCAAAACCCCGATAGAAGAAACCCCGACAGAAGCATATGACGGTGGTCATATGAACGCATGTCATGTGGACCAGCAGTACGCTAGAAGAGGCTGGTGAAAAAGGGGCGCATTGGAAATTTGTCCCATCGGTGATCGGGGATTCGAGAGGACAGGGACTCTCGACAACGGAAAGTCCGAAACCCCGAATCCCGATATTGAATCGGGGAATGGCATTTCGCTAATGCAAGTTTCTGGAGATTTCTCATTTGTGAGAAATTAACCCAAAAACTTTGATTTATGATAGTGGGTATGTTACATGCTTCCTGGCTTGGCATGCTCCATTGACTTCTTGCTGAATTTGAATCTTTGGAAGGCCATTCGCCAAACTTTCTTTAGCCAAAAAATAAACATATTTCAAATTTAAGTGCCCATACATTTGATGCCAAAGTCTGTTGTAGTCTTGGCCATCAAAGCATGCTCTTTTGCCTTCCTTGCATCAACTAATCTGAAAAGTCCATGATCTTTAATGCCAAAACCTAGTTAGTGTCTTTTCACTGACCTTATCGACAATAAAGCATTTGTTATTGTCGAAAATCACATTCAAGTGGGGATTGCGTTTCATAATCTCACTTACAAGTTGTAGATTTTTATCGATTTCAGGAACATTGTAGACATCGAGGAAGAGCAGTGTTTTACGTGACATGGTTATTTGCACATTTCCTTTTCCTTCTACTATGAATTCCTCCCCATCACCAAAAGCCACTGAATTAGTAGATAATGATGGGATGCACCAGAATATGTGTGCCAAGCAGTATTTTTCACTTTGTCTGCTTTATCCCTCACAATAAAAAAAACATCTCTTAACCACTTCCACTTCTTTATGTTTTGTAATATTAGTGTGCTTATTAGGCCCTTGCTTCTTTTTCTCATCTCATAGCCGTTTTCTATAAAACTTATTTTTATGGCATAGTTTTCCACAATGAAAGCGTTTAAAGGTCTTTTCTTTATCCAAGTCTTTTGTCCTACTGTTGCCTTCTCTATTTCTGTTTTCTTTCTATTTACCAAACTTGCCTTTGTCCTGGAAGTTTGTTTCCTACGCCATCTCTGAATCCTCATTCCCACTATTACTTCCAAACTGCTTTTTCCACTTGTCTTGCACAAGAGTTTAGTACTCATCTCTTCAAATGTTAGGTCAATGTTAGTGGAAGTAATATTTAGGGTTTCAATAAAATGCCCATATGAAGTAGGTAAGCTCCTTAGAATGATGACTACCATGCCTTCTTCCGTTTTCTGCCCAATCACCTTTTGTTGTTCTCTAATATCTTTGATCTTTATGAGGTGTTGTAAAAATTCGTTTTCATCCATTTTTGATTGAAAACAATTAATTCTTAAGGCTCCTTTCTCTGAGGTTTCAGATTTTTCATCAGCTTACATATGCTTGGACTTTGAAGCATGCATCAATGCCTCTATTCCACTCATTAAACTTGGTTTGATCATTTCCAAATACCTGCTGTTGTAGGCCAACTTTCTTTCCTCAACACTATCTGATCCAAACACTTGTACTAAAAAATAGCTAGCATCTGTTGTTTCTAGGTATTATAATTCTTCCCAAAAAACTTTACCTTCAAACATTATGTGAGATAAATTAGCCCTTTTTTTCAAAGAAATTGTTGATAAAGTTAATTACAGTTGAACTAAGAGATTTACTGACAAAAATCTGTTTCTATCTAAGGGAGTGTTCTGGGAGTGCGCTCCCTAAACGCTCCTTTATGGGAGCGTTTTTTGGGAGCACGCTCCCTAGGGAAAAAAAACGTTCCCTGCCTTAAAAAGTCTCATAACCATGCTTGGAAGCAGAACTTTTGGGTGAATATGATGGTGATCATATTCCTGGAGGAGACATGCCACCCCCATCCACTAACAACGTTTCAAATGCATCAATTTTGCCTTTATCTTCACAATGTCCATTGTTATGTGGGAGCCATTCAATTGTTAGTCTTTTTCCACGAACACTTCCAGCTACTCCTACTCCTATTTTTCAAAGATCACAAGAGAATAAACTAGAAGTTTCTCGTGGCAAGATAAAATCTTAGAGCATAATACTTAGTACTTGCTACTATAAACTAGATTTCTTTTTCTGTTTCCTGTTTAGAAGTAGTCTCTAGAACTTAGTACTTTGTCTTGACTCTTTATTATGGTTTATTCTGTAAACAATGAAGTTATGAACATTATATGACAATTTATCTTTGAAGTTTGAAGTTTGAAATTTGAACTATTGATTGAATCTTACAACTCTTTGGTAATGAATATGATGCTCTAGAGTCTATTTTATTTTGTGGTTGATGTTGTCTGTTAGTATGTCACAATCTATTGATGACAAATGTTTATGATCTATGTTATATGTGTACTAAAGTGTTAATGCTTTAATGATCATCACTAATCCATTAGTTAAATGATCTTATATCTATGTTTTCATGTTTTTTGCAATTGGTTCGACATTCTGCATGTTTTTATTTTTCGTTTATTTTTTATTTTTGTTTTTATATAAATATATATATATATGCATCAATATATATATATATATATATATATATATATATATATATATTATATAAAAAACGCCCCCGAAACGCTCCCGCTCTTGGATATTTTTGAAAATTTCCGCTCCCACTCCCACTCCCAACAACCTTGGTTTCTATCCTTTCTTAATCTGCAAATTTTGAGAAAGAGAATTTTTTTCGAGGAAAACTTCATGGGGAAACCCAAGGGATGCTTCCACACTAAAGAAATTGTTGATAAAGTTAATTACAGTTGTTGACCTAAGAGATTTACTAGCAAAAATACGGTTCTATCCTTTCTCAATCTACAAATTTTGAGAAAGATAGAGAATTTTTTTTCAAGGAAAACTATGTGGGGAAACCTAAGGGATGCTTTTGCACATTCATGGATGGCATCCCTAGTAAACCTATTGGTGTAGACTAATGTGCCTCACCCATGGAGATTCAAACCAAGCACTTACTGGCATGAAACTAGCCAAATGCCCAACAACATTGGCGACAACTGGTTGATCTAACCCCTTGGGCTTGAGAAAAATAAAGCAATCGCTGTTGAAACTGTCAAATTCCCGCTGAATTTGAATTGCAGAAATCTGTCAAAATTCTACTTAATCGGATGAATTGACTGTTGAATTGGCTGAAAAATCTGTTGTTGCACGACCAATTTCTACTGGAAATTGGCAGATTTCTGCTTATGGGCATCTGAACAATCATATGACATGTCAATTTTGGCCACTGGGCATCCATACGAGTTCCATACACTTGCATAGTCGGTCGATGGGTGTCCGTCAACCCTTATTTTTAATGCTGGTGTCAGTACAATCCCATCTTCTGCTTTTGGTACACACTGTATGGCCTTCCTTTTGCTGTTTGATGGTTGAATTGAGGTGTCTGTATAGTCATAATTTGTACCTCCCTTTTGCTGATGGTTAGTGGCCACTGCTTTTGGGTGGAGGGTGCATAATTAAAAAAATTCAAAATTTCTCTATCTCAATTTTATTTTCATTCTTTAATTTTTAATTTTTCTCAATAAAAAAATTAAAGAAACTTTTTCTGTTTTAACAAAATGAAATTTGGTTTTAAAACCAAAAATTCTAAGCTTTTGATCCCCAAATGATGATAGGTGGAGTGCCCACTTGAAATATTGAGAAAGTTTCAAAATTTATGAGTAACTTTGAAAATCTACATTCTAATAAACTTTGTTGATTTGTCCAAAGTCTTTTTGGTTTCACGGTGTGTAGTGCTTAGGCTTTCATTTGCTTCTTCCCTGACTTCTCCTCACCATGGCTCTGATAACATGCTATGAAAACCAAACACAAAGAAAACCAAGTAATAACATCAAGGAGAAGTTGAAAGAGAGATACTTCTTTGATATATAATTGAGAGATAGTTCGTCTCCTTATAAGAGTGAAATATCATAAACCTAATTCATGATTGGCATAAAGCTTAAACCTAGGTGGACGGGAACCCAAACCCTAAAACCTAGATTGATAGAAACCCTAAACCTAAAATGACTTAGATAAATATTAAGTTATTATTTTACATTACTTTATTAAAGAACACTAAGTCATTACATAATATTAGTATTAAACTTTTCACTAAGTCTTGTATTACCATTATTAATTCTAATATCATTGTCGCACCTCACCTAATCAATTATGTCGAAGCAAATGCAATAAAATTGCAACAATTGTATTTTGCATGAGGTTGCATTATAGAAAGTTTCTCTTGAATCTGAATGAACTCTCACAGGGTTTGAATGGTGAGTTCATTTGCAATACATCCAAAATAGAAAATCTAATAACTGATTTGTTTGATATCATTCAATTCCATTTTGCAATCAATGGGTGGAAATGGCAGCATGATTAACTGCAACATTTTGTGATTGTTATGAATTTCAGACGTTAATTTTGATTATTTTGTGAGAATTCTAACGAAAGACTAGGAAAGAAAATAATCATCCCTATAGATTTTGCATGATGCATTTTGAAAATTGTGGAATGTAAATGTCACTTTTGCGTGTGAGTGTGTATTTTCCTTATGCAGATTAAATAAATAGCGACACTTTTGTGTATGCAGTGCCACATGGAATAAGAAATTTAAGGATAAAAGTCACTTAGTGGGCCTTTTACATTGTGGTGTGCCCTATTGGTTTCATCCCATGAATACCACTCTTTTTCTATGCTTCAGATTTTCATGTGTTTCTTAACCTTTTGCAGTTTGAAGCTGCCACTTGTTTTCTAGAGTTGCAGATCCAAGGTGCTATGACTAGAGTGGTGTAGATGGAAACTAGTTAGGGATTGTGGTAGATGTTTTTATTTTTATTTTTTTCCTTTTTCTTCAAAACATGCAACTATTATAAGATCAACCCCTGTTTGTGGTTTTAGAGTCTATGGTACTGAAACATAATAAAATCCTTATGTAATAGTCCATAACATTTCTTATGCACCATTATTATGAATGTGTTGTGGCCGCAACAAGCCCCCTCTAATTTTTGCTTTTATAAGCGAAAGGAAAGGTGCCCCCCCCTACTAAAATTTTAAGCCTATTGCCTAATCCTCTACTGTTTGAGCTTGATGCTATCTCTTTGACTACTTTGAGGGAGTTGAGGTTTTGTCTCGATTGATGATTGTGTTGATGGAGGTTTATTATCTCTTTTGATCTTATGATTTCAAATGTCTTCATGATTTTTAGTTTACCTATGATGTTTCATTGACATTTGTATGAGTGGTTGACACATTGTCTTCCTACCTTATGCAATTTCCAAAATGTTTAATGATTATATATGGCTCTAAGGTTAGATGATATAGTACATGTCTTAAATGAGTTTGATATAGGTTGTTAATCGTTTCCCTAGATGACTTATTCCAAGCTTGCTAGCATATGATGTTTAACATCTTCATCTTTATACTCTCATATATTGGATAACTCATAACTTGATATAAGATCACTAATCCTTTCTATGTGCTGGAGATTAGATACATGCAAATATCATGATAGTTATTTAATTCAGATCATGGATGATTTCCTTCGATAAACCTCCCCTGCTCATGTTCTTCAAAATCTAGACTTATTCATGAGTTTTCTTAAAGGAAATGAAATATATTGTTGGCATATGTCTTCTTAATCACATAATTGATTTCATCTCCTGCTATGGTTGCAGGAACATGTTAGCATGATATCATTTCTTTACGATTGCTCTAGCCTTGAGATGTATGTGGGGGAATCCTTTGTTCTTCTTCCCCTTTTAACATTCCCTTTCTTTATTGAGCTTTCTCTCTCTTTTCTTTTATTATTTACTCTAACTAAACCTCATAGTTGGATTTTGCTAGTCGATATCTTTCCAACGGCTACAACCATACTTAAATCCGAGTTTTGGATCAAAAGTTATGGCCTCTCAAAGTTTCTTGAACCAAATCTCACCATTGTCATGTGGCATCCACGTGGTCCCCTGTCATTGGTGCTATATGACGTGGTACTAACATGTACGCTGACATGACACTTGCCACCTGGCCCGTCAGGCCGACATTCAATATTGAAACCCTCTTTGTTGTCGAAATTAATCCATTCCAAAATGCTACAGATCAACTTTCCCGTCGTCGATCCGATCCTCCAACTCGATCATCTCTCCTAACGTTGATCATCTTCGCCAACCCGATCAACTCTCTCGACGCCAATCTGATCCTCCTACTCAATCAACTCTCCCGACGTCGATCATCTTCGCCGACTTGATCAACTCTCCCGACGCCGATCATCTTCATCGACCCGATCCTCAGACCCGACCAATTTTTCGATTCGACTAACTCTTCCAAAATACTATTCATGCAACATTTTTTAAACGACCATATCTTGGGCTATAGGTGTCGGAATTGAGCCCATGATACCTTGTTGGAAATGTATCGAGCAAAGGAATGCAATGACAGAGGTCTTAAGGTCATAAAAGTGACAAAAAATCTCAAAAATTGTAGAGAACCCCAGGGCACGAATTTGAGTGGAAAATTGACTGTGCAGACTTCAAACAGTCATATATGGAGCTACGAGTAACGAAATTAGGTCCAGGAGGGCTTGTTGGAAATCTGGAGGAGTGAAGAATAGATTTGGATAACAAGTGTTGGCTAATGCTGAGCAGAAAAGGTCCGAAATTGCAAAACACAAAAAGAACCCAAATTTTGATGAAGAACCCACTATTCATAATTCAAACAACTATATCTCAAGCTACAAGCCACAAAATTAAGCTAGCAATAGATCGATGGAATGCTGAGACAGAGGAGAATAATCTAGAATGAATTCGTTCGGCAGATTAGAGCAAAAAATGCTTAGAACGACTCAAGAAATTCAAAAAATGGCCCAACATAGAGAATGAATAATAAATCTAGATAGATAACATTTGTAAACTGCCATAGGTCGAATGTAACCACTCAATAGTCTCTTCATCTCCCATTTGTAACTGCCACATCAAGTTTTTCGAAATGCAAAAGAAATTCGAAATGTAAAAAATACAAAATTAGGGGAAAATGAAATGAATGGTCATGAGAGCTGAAGAGTCTCTCTTATTTTATAAAAGAGAGCTAGTTGAATGGAAGATGACTTTTTCCCTTTGTAACAAAAGATGATACTAATACTTCTGAGTAATAAAGAGCAGGAGGCATTTCATAAATTTGTTATTCTGATGGGTGTATATGAGACTATTCTTTATGCATTTATCTTTTGCTTGAGTAGATAGGATTGTGTTGTATGATTTTTTTTTGCTTTTTGTTCTATCTTCTTATGCTATCACAGGTTTCCTTGTGGGTACATAAATGATGTTATAGATGTATTGTGCAACTATTTTCTTGTATATCTGTAGCGTTATTGTTTTCATTTACCATTTGAATACATGAACTATTTCTGGTTCCAATGACATTATCTTTTTTTGTACTCATCCTTTTGGTTACGCTCTCGGGATAGGTTAGTATTAGTTAGGATTAGATTAGTTTGTTTGCAGTTAGATTAGCCTTGGGATTATTTAAAACTCTTTGGGGGGCAATATGCTGTCTTTTCCCTTTTTCTTCTTTTAATTCTGAGCGGCAACGAGACTCATATACTCACGGGAAACGTTACACCAAACAAGAGTAGGTATGATTGGGACTTGCCATCAGGCGTTCTCCCTCATCTGCTTGACAGGTCATTCAAACCTGTCAACAAAAATGGGGCTAGGAGGGCCATATGACAATTTGAGCCCGTGGAGTCATTCTTGTTAATTTTTTTGTTTTAATTTATTTATGGCTCCTTTCCATATCCCTTTATAGAGGTTTTTTTCTAGTGTTGTATCTCCTAAACCTCCTAGAAATATTTTACATTTCTTGTCGCAACTCAAATTTGATGGCAAAAGTGAAACCTCTGCATCTGAACATGCTTTTAATTTTTAGAAATTTTGTGGTTCTCACAATATTATTGATAGAAATATCATTTGCAGACTATTCACTCTCACTTTTGCAGGTCGGGTTAAGGGTTGGTGCGAGACTTTGCTAGCTGCCTCTATTCACACATGGGGACAATTTTTGCGCAAATTTTTGCATGCTTTTGAGAATTACGATTATGATAAATTGCGTGAAGAAATTCTAGAGCTTAGGAAGAATGAGGATGAATCACTTGAAGATTTTGTTATCAGATTTACTCACCTCTGCTATAGGTTTTCTCTGGAGGATAGGCCTTCTAACAATGATATGATTTCTTGTCTAGTTTCTCTTATTAATGAAACAAACCAACTAGTGGATGAATAATCTAAATCATGTTTTAATGTTCCTTTACATGTTGATTTAGATTTAAATGAACATGTTGAAAATGTTAATGGTTTAGATGGACTTCATATGTTCGCTTTTTTCTTTACTGTGGGGGATACTGATAAGATAGATTTTTTTTTTTTTGAGAAAATCCTATGTCCCCTCCCACCACTCCATTCCCCCTACCTTCCTCATGACGAAAAATAGACCTCATGTAGTAAATTCAAGTTTAGAATTTTCTGTAGTTGACAAAGATGAGTGTTTTCCTATTGATAATGAGACACTTCAGGTCACACCGATGGTTATGTCAGGTTCTCATTATCCTATATCATATTTTCAATCACAAGAAGTGGAGGAGGGAGTTATGGAGAAAAATTTAAATGTTGATCATTTTGTCAATGAAGAAAATTTGGACACTCATGAAATGAATTCTACCTCACCCATGGATAATTCGAAATTGATTTATGCTGATTTGGATTGTCTTGATGTTTCAAATTCTCCTAGTTCAAGTGACATAGAGAAATATTGTTTTCCTATTGTTGATAGGTCATTTATTGAAACCTCTTGTTCTAATGATTCTTATGACTTCCTTCTCCCTTCTAACCATGAATATGCTTTGGAAGGTATTTCAGATTCTCATATGGTGCAAGAGCAAGATAACCATGCTGATTTTTTCACTTCAGGATAAGAGATAAACATGCAGGGGATACCTCTTCTATCTCAACAATCTACTTTTAACTTGGAAGAGGAAAACCATCTTGAGGAAGAACATGTTGATTGTGAAACCATGCCTAGTGTGGATCCCACCAATTCACAATCATCCAATGATGCCTTTAAAGATGAGGAGATACCATTCAGAGAGTAACTTTCTACAAATTTTTCTTGTTCTAGAGAAGTTTTTTTGTCTCTTAATTCTTCCACTTATTTTCATTTGTATTCTAATCTCTTTAATGGTTTGACTTTGCAGGAAACCACCCACTATCCGACTCAAATAGATTCAATGGCGCTGACCCCTTTTGAAATACTTGATGGGGGAAATGTACATACAAAAGATAGAGAGGATAAAACCTCTTCCCATGAATTTATTAATTCTATGCCTTATCAGTCTTTTTCATGGGATACAAAGAATGCTGTAGTAGATGTATATATGATCGTCTCTTCTTCTTTCTCATATTCAATCTTGATCAATAGTGAATCTTCTTGTTCAAGTAGCCCTTTAATGAATATTATTGATACTAGCGAATCTCACCATTGTCTTGAAATTACCGACCATACCATGGTGGATGCTAGTCTTTGTAGATCATTTGTTTCTGTCAGACAATTGGCTTAGGTTGATGGATAGTTGGTATGGATTGTTGGTTGTCATTGATGTCAACCATTTGAGAGTGATATTGTAGATTGATGTCAACCCTTAGTGATTGATGTAAACCCTTGGAGAAAGTCCGGTAGCACAAAGGTTTGGGTAATGGACCCAAGGTTGTTTCATGTATAATGGTATGAGTTTTAATATATTTGAAGGTGCGACTATTCTAGATGGATATTACATGTCATTCAATTTTCGGTGGTATGTGGAACGTCACATAACTCCTCACGGTTAGAGAGTTATGGCTATGAGAAGTTGGAGAACCCAGGTTTGGGTAATGGACCCAAGTTTGTTTGATGGATAATGGTATGAGTTTTGATATATTTGCAAGTAATAATATTCTCTATGGATAGTGCATGTCATTCCATTTTTATTGGTATGTGGAACGTCACATAACTCCTCAAGGTTTGAGAGTTATGGCCTTACGAAGTTGGAGGACCCTCATATGTCATATAGAAGCCCCCAAAAGTCAAAGTAGTCAAAGTGGTTTAAGAGATTTTAGAAGGTAAATAATAAAGTGAAGTGATGAGTGTACTACAATTCAAAGTGAATACAAACTAAATTATTTAAATAATAAATTTAATGGAGAAATTAGAAGTGGGTTAACCCTAAAATAAGGAAAGTGGGCAAAGTGACATAGACGATGTTTTTAAGGAAGCTACTTGGAGAGTATAAATAAGAGGCAAGACTTTATCATTTTAGATCACACTTGAGCATATTGAATATCTATAGGTGTATGAGGTAACCAAATGATATCTAAGCCGAATTTCTAAGGGAAGGTGAAGAAAAAAATGTCGGAATTCAAGGAAGGCTAAATTCTTTTGATGATGCTTTCTAAAGTATGTTATTTATAGGTCATCTCACTATTTTCGCAATAACTTTTTTTCTAGAATGATTCAGACCATGAAATTGCTATGCCATTGAGAAAACATATCCAAGTATTTGTGGTAAACAATTCAGCTTGTGGGTCATAGTATTTTTGGAGTTACACTGTGGAAAATAGGGTTTGTGGCTAGTCCTGAAACTAGTCTAAAACATGTGTTTCGGGTAAAAACGTCATAACTTCTTCATAACAGATCCAAATTCAGTAAGACCAAATGTGTTAGTTAGAGTACAATCTATAGTATGTTTTGTAATAGTTTCAAATCGATTCAAAAAATATTATGTGTGGGACACACTCTACAAGGTTTCTCTCTAGAATAAGCCAAAATTCAACAATGTATGCCATTTTTGTTATAACTCCTTTTCTACGAGGTTCCAAGTAGTGACACCTGGAAGAATTGCATAAAACACACTGAATAACATTGTGTATCAGTTTCAGATCTTTATTCATTACAGATACAAAGTTATGATTATTTCAAGTTAGGGTTGTTGACTAATCCAAAACTAGTCATGTGAGACTAAATAAAAGTTTGATGAAAATGCTAGTCTTTTGTTGTTAAAGTTAATGAAGGTTTGCAGGTATGTGATCATATACACCAGGTCTATTACAGAGTTACAAATCAGATTTGGATGATGAAATTTATGAGGGCATTTGGTTGAGATACATGTCAGGTACATGGTTGAGACAAGTAGTTGATGAGTTGACACATACATGAGGTGTATAGTTGATGATGTTGGTACATCTTGATGAGTCATAGTTGATGAGTAGTTGATACATGATTGGTACATGTTTGGAGACACTTAGTAGTATTGTTGACACATGGTTTATGGATGATGTAGCATACTTGTATTATTAGAAGCACATATTGATCTTGGTAATGATTACGAGTTGTTGTGTTATGCTTGGATGCACATCTTTGAGAGTTGTCTTGGTGATTGATATTGGTGAGTAGATATGATTTGGTTGATAATATTGATAAGTTAGGTTGTTGTGATAGGTTGTTTGGACAAGTTGTTGTGACAGGTTATTTGTACATGTTTGGTGCATGGTTGATGCACTTGTTCATGGTACAAGTTGAGGTATAGGTTGGTGCATGGTTGATGCACTTTTTTATGGTACATGTTGATTACAGGTTGTTTGGTACAGGTTGGTGCATGGTTGATGCACTTGTTTATGGTACAGGTTGATTACAGGTTGAGGTACATGTTGATGCATGGTTCATGTTATTGGTACAGGTTATTTGGTGCAGGTTGATTGGTACAGTTGTATAGTGGTATATCTCACAGTGATAGTGTGACAATGGTTCCATCATTCTACTTATACGTCAGGGCGGTTGGACGGGGCAAGGACAGGTGGTTGTAGCCACCTTCCGATTGTAGCCGGAGAACACAGGGGGTTGTAGTCTCCTTCTGGTTGTAGCCAGAGAATTGGGGAGTTGGAGCTTCCCTCAGGTTGTAGCCTGAGAAACTAGGGGGTTGGAGCCTCCTTCCAGTTGTAGTTGGAAAACAAAGGAAGTTGGTGCTTCCAATGAATGTAATTCTTCAAGACATATACGAAAAAACATTCCGTGGTTTTCTCCCGCTTTGGGTTTCCACGTAAAACACTGGTGTACTGTGTATGTGTATGATTGTTCATTTGTTCATTGCTTATTTACTCTGTAGTTATTTGATGATAATGATACATTGATATAACACTTGGATTATATGGTTAAAAATGATTAAACCAAGAGCCGGTTCCTTTAAGAAACAATTTAACCACTAGAAGAAGATCATGGATTATTTTGAGAATGGAGTACCAATGTTTAATGGTCAGAGTGGTTTTAAGTATGAGATGTGGAGCATAAGGATGAAAGTATTTTTACAGGCACAAGGACATTATATTTGACTATCAGTTGTTACAGGATATGATAGTTCAAAAAGGGCAAAGACTCCAACCAAGAAGGAATTGAGGAAGAATAACAAAATAACAATGGATTTCATCTGGGAAGGATTATCTAATCTGATAAGAGAAAAGGTTGGTAAATGTTGAACAACTGAGAGGGGGGGGGGGTGAATCAGTTGTCACGGTGCTTAAACAATTATGTTTCTTTTAAAATATTTACAAGGCACTCAATGATGATCACAATAATGCAGGGAAATGAACAATGGCACATTCAACATCAGTCACATATATGAGAAACAAAGAGACATAAATTTCCCAAGGAAACCCATACA
>ML779493.1:443608-453920 GCA_009831015.1 Picea engelmannii | reverse complement strand
TTGATCGGTTTTGGTGTTGAGAGACACACCCTAGCCCATCGGAGATACCATCCAGGTATTTCACCGTTCATTTCAGGAGTATTCAGTGTGGAGGGCGCAACTCAGCCAAGGAGGGCGCAAGCTATTTTGAGGATTCAGAGATCGGCAATAGACCTGTGTCCCGATTGCAGATTCATTCCGACCCAGTAGAGATCCAGCCAGGGCGCTTCCATTGAGCCATTTATCATCAGATTCCGACGGTGAAATCTTGCAGATCGATCCATCCAGCCATTTTGGGCACAGTCATTCCAGACAGACGTTTGGCGTTGCATGCAGGTGTTCCAGAGAAGATCCGACCAAACCCTTCCGACCCATTTCATCATTTGACGAGACGATCGTTTTGAGCCATATAGCATCCGATTCCAACGGTGGAATATTTTGGGGCGCATTCAGTGTCCAAGGAGGGGCGCAAACCCCCCCAGGGGTCCAGATCCGGTGCCGTAGAGGTCCGATTCGAGTTCCGATAGACGTCCATTCCAGTATAGAGACCAGGGCGCATCTATTGGAGCAGTTTCGAGCACATTCTGACGGTGGGTTCTTCAGATCGAGTTTTCCAGCTGGTAGCGGTTACCATATTTCGCTGGAATCGCACATTTTTGCCGATCTATCCGTGCATGCATCAGATATTCTATCTTCTTATGATCACATGTATTTTTGTTATTTGATTGTATTCCAGTACAGATCCAGGAGATCTGAATGATGTCTAGATTCTATTTTTCCAGTAGGCTATTGTATTTCCATGCTTGAACCGTTATTATTCATGATATTGAGCAGTTGACATTCTATACTCTTGCATGCATCCTTTTATGATTGTTAAACACTAAATATGCAACATGCACATGTAATAACCCACATGCACCTACAATAACCAACATACAACCACAATAACCGGAGAACATCTCACATACACGGCTAAAACGCATCCAGAAACCCCCAGTGTATTAGATCTGCACACCAGAGCATTAGAACATTAGCGAATATCTTGATCAACCGGATCAGGGATATTTCAGCGATTGTCACAAGGGAATAATGAACGATATGACTTCAGAGTGATACCCTTTGTCAAAGGGGGAGATACTATTCATATGAAGGGAAATAGAATAATCAAAGACTTATAAACACAGAAAAAATCAAAGGCACGTAGACAGGGGGGTCATCCATAAGGAGAGTTCATTTAGGGGGAGCATCCATAAGGAGATTTCATTCAGGGGGAGCAACCCCAAAGGGATATACCCTTTTCCATTGATGTTAAAGGGGGAGAGATATAAATATTGATGAAGAGTATAAGCATGAATGTTATCATGACTAAGTGTTTCCATCAATGCCAAAGGGGGATATTGTCAGTCAATTAGCTTAGGTTGATGGATAGTTGGTATGGATTTTTGGTTTTCATTGATCTCAACCATTGGAGAGTGATATTGTAGATTGATGTCAACCCTTAGTGATTGATGTCAACCCTTGGAAAAATTCTAGTAGTGAATTCCGGTAGTACAAAGGTTTGGGTAATGGACCCAAGGTTGTTTCATGTATAATGGTATGAGTTTTAATATATTTTAAGGTAATACTATTCTATATGGATAGTACATGTCATTCAATTTCTGGTGGTATGTGGAACATCACATAACTCCTCACGGTTAGAGAGTTATGGCATGAGAAGTTGGAGAACCCAGGTTTGGGTAATGGACCCAAGTTTGTTTGATGAATAATGGTATGGATTTTGATATATTTGCAAGTACTATTATTCTATATGGATAGTACATGTCATTCCATTTCTAGTGGTATGTGGAATGTCACATAACTCCTCACGGTTTGAGAGTTATGGCCTTACGAAGTTGGAGGACCCTCATATGTCATATAGAAGTCCCAAAAGGTCAAAGTAGTCAAAGTGGTTTAAGAGATTTTAGAAGGTAAATAATAAAGTGAAGTGATGAGTGTACTATAATTCAAAGTGAATACAAAATAAATTATTTAAGTAATAAATTTAACGGAGAAATTAGAAGTGGGTTATGTTAGAATATAGAAGATGGTGTGCCCGTTTTACCATTGACGATACCCTCGTCACCCAACCATAGGCCGAAGCCACCCTCCGAGCACCTTAACCTTGACTGAGAATTCCTCCGGAAGCAAACCCTAGGCTAGATATCCAAACAAAGGGTAGCACACCTTTCCCCAAGGATATCGCATCACAAAAAGCTGATCAGATAGTCCAAACCCTATCCAAGAGATATTCAAGCCAATACTGAAAACTTGCTGCTGCTGCAGCTGCACCTGCAACTCTCCTCCACACGTGCGCATCAAACTGAGAACTGCAATTATGAGATGCTGTCAAATGAGAACTGACGCCCTGTATTTATATTGGTTCTGCCAGATTTGCTAGGGTCAAATTCTCCTTCTAGGTATGTGTCTGTTCAATATATTATTATTATTTTTGGCCAACTTCTTCTCTTGGAGGCTAATAACCTAATATAAATTATCTTCTTGAGTCGACAAGGCTTCTAGGGTTATTATCCAACTCATTAGGGTTTTCTCTTTCTTTTTGGAGTCTTCTATTCTCACCAGGTTCACACGTGGAGGTAAATACTTCCCGCAACTACCATAATATTAACACTCCCTCCTAGCTAGGGAGGTATTACATGTAATGGACTTGAGCACAAAAACATACCATTTACCCGGTAGCATCAATATAATCGTCTAGACTATTTCATGACTAGATCATGAGCATCACCATCATCATCAACTGCATCATCTCTCAGAATCATACTTCATCTGAGTAATTATACATGATGCCAGATAAATCACTCACACCATAGAGTGATAGAAGAGCCACTCTTATAATCTAGAGGAGTAAATGCTTTGAACCAATTTCCGTCTGGAAAATCATTCGTCTGAATGGTGATTATTTCCAATAAACTGTTGATAGTCTTCAAGGCAGTTAAAACAAAAATAGAACACAACTGTGTCTATCCATAGTAGTACATAACTACAATCCAGTGGTTCACTACCACACCAAGTAACACACAAGTACTTGATCTACAACATAAGGTTGCGAACAGTGGAACATATCCACCACAATAGTCCTCATCTACTGTCATACAATATTCATAAAAAACATCTGATAGCAACCTGCATAGAAATAATGTTATGATATATATTGAATTATTTGGGCCAATCTTTCACTCACATCTATGAGCTCTTAAAGAATATCTGCCTCAGGAACAGTGGAACATATCCACCGCAGTAGTCTATATCTACTGTCTTCATAACAAACATCTGATAGCAACCTGCACATAAATGTTAAATTTATAAGAAACTGCAAGAGCCATTCTCCTGGAGGATGGCTAAGACCCTAAACGAGATCTAGGGCCCCCAGTGCACTCTTGGGGTACTTGGTCTGGGACCAAATAGTCAGTGCCATGGAAAAAGACCCTTGTTAGGGCCCCCAGTATACGACTGGGGTTCTTGGTCTAGGACCAAGCAGTTGAAGCCCCTAGATAAGCCTAGGCCCCCTGGAAATGTCCAGGGTACCCATGCATACGGCATGTGTTGATCCTTGGTTTTTGACCTTGGTGGATAAGACCCTAGAAAAAGTTCTGGGGCTACTTGATCCTCTATCACGTATCTTGATGGTACATGGCCTTCCTTGAAGAAGGACATAACCACATGAGGGATAAGTCCCATATGCAATGATGATAAAGTAATAAGTTCACCATGTTAAATGAAGGAATGAGTATTTCCACCTAGCTAACCCTCCTTTACCTTTATTTGTGTTGGTTTGGGGTTTTTGTGTTTTAAGGGTAAATTAGATTTAAATTATATCATGTTTAAATTATCTAATTTAAACATGATATTTTAATATTATTTTTAATTTGACTTTGCCCTAACCTAAACTATAAATTAAACCCCCCCCCCTCTCATTTCACTCACTTATTTTTCACTTTGCTTCTAAGTGTGAGCACTGATCTCTCTTGTCCTACGACCCTCCTCTGTTGTTGAAGTATTGATGTGGTCTCCTCCTGCTGATGAGGTCCCTCTTTGCTGCGGCCTCCTTTTGTTGGTGATGTCCATCGTAGCTGCGACTTGTCCTTTCTTTGTTGCAGGGCTTGTGTAGTGTGTGGCAGCGACAACCTTAAAGGCTATTAGGGTGCAGCCTCTTTGTGTTTTGGCTGTGATAACCCTGCTGTGGAGGGTGCAACTTCATCTCCATTTTTCTGTGGCTGAGTTTTTGGGCTACGACCTCTCCCTTATTGCTGTGTGAAGTGCCTAGGAGCTGCGACCTCCTCTTTTTTGATGTCTGGGGTGCCTAAGGCTGCGGCCATCTCTTGTTGGCTGTTTGGTGTGCCAAAAAAACAGAGGCCTACTATTCCTGCTGTGTGATGAAGCCTATAGGCTGCATCCAACCTCTCTTTGCTGTGTTAAACCTATAGGGTACAACCTCCTATCTCCTACTGTAATCAAGGTTATCCACAGTCTCCTTGTGTAAGGTTTTGGATGTTTTATACCTACTGTTGTTTGAGGGTTTGTCCTTGTTAGGGTTTCTAGTTTTTATCTCTTTGTGACAAGAAAATTCCTTCATCTATTGGCAAAGAGATCCAACCTATAAGGTGGATCTATGAACTGAACCTTGTCTAAGAATACTACAAATGGTTCTACATCTCTTGTGGTTACTGAACTTTCTTATGAGGTAAGATTGCAGTACTAGGTAAGCTGCCTACTCATAATCTCCAGATCTAGTTCTTATTTTGACTTCAGCACTGTTAGATCTATTTAAATTTGTGTATCAAATGTTAGATCTGAAGCTACACATTGAATTTACATTTATCTCTATAATTGTTCACTATTTATGATCAGATCTAAGCAATGTTTTGTATAGCTCTATAGATCCATATTTCTGTTCATCTTATTCTGATCTGATCACTATCAAATTAGTAGAGTTCCTGTTTATTAGATCTGAGTTTTGTTTTTGATATTCAGATCTATTTTTTACTAAGTTCTTTGTTGTTTCTCCTTAGATCTGAATACTAGCTAAAGTGTTCTAAGTCTGTTGATTGTTGATCTTTAGATCTAGCTGTTTCCTTCACTGAAAATAAAAAGAGACTACTGTTCTGCATCTTTACCCTAATTCTAACATGGTATCAGAGCTAAGGGTGTAAATAGAGCTCAAGAACCTAATCTTGAGCCTACACAGATCCACTTTGTTAGGGTTGTTTTGCAGATTACAGTCATCTAATCTAGCACAGATTCAAACATGACTTCCTTATCAGTCAAAGATGAAGATAGACTTGTAGGGGCAACAAACTTTAATGCCTGGAAATACATAATAATAAACATACTTGAAGAAAATGATCTAGAAGATTATATCACTAGAGAGATCGAAGAACCTACTACAAACACAACTAGGGTAGCATATAAGAGGAAACAAACCAAGGCTAAAAGAATCATTTTTGATTCTATCAAAGACAACATGATGCCTTTAATTGGTCATTTAAGGACTGCCAAAGAATGTTTTGATGCTTTGGAAATCTCTATGAGAAGAAGGCACCTACTCATAAGAGAATCTTGAAGAAAAAATTACGTACTTTGAAAATGGGAAAGGATGATACAGTTGCCACCTTCTTCTCCAAAATTTCTCAAACTAGAGATCAACTTATTATAATAGGAGTTCCTATAGATGATGATGACCTGGTTCAAACAACTGTTGATGGACTTCCTGCTGCTTGGGGAGTTTTTCTTGCATCCGTGAATGGAAGAGAATCTCAACCTAATTTTGAAAGGTTGTGGCATGACTGCTTGGAAGAAGAAGGAAGACTAAACAACATAAATGAATATCCTATCCTACAAGATCATGCCCTTGCAGCAAAAAACAAGAAATGGAAGAAGTTCCCGAAGTCAAAAGGCAAAGGTAAGAAAATCAAAGGTGAGCTCTCTCACTTCAATCCTCATTTATCTAAAGTTAAATGTTTTAACTGCAATAGGCTAGGACATTATGAAAAATATTGTAGGAGTCCTCCCTCTCAGTAGAGAAGAAAAGATTTCAAGCCTCAGTTTCCACTGAAGAGGCTAAACCCCAAGAAGATCCTCAAAGAAGACAAACCAGGGCTACCACTAAAGAGAAAGAACCACAGAAGGAATAGTACCTCATCTCAACTTTTTCTGACACTATCACCAAATCAGAGGAAATTTGGCTAATAGACAGTGGTGCTTCTAAACACATGACTGGCTTCAAACATAACCTTGCAAATTATCAAGACAACAAATTCAAAGCAAAGGTTGAGCTAGGTGATGACGACACCTATGACATAAAAGGTTTTGGATCTACCTCTTTCCAGTTTCTCTCAGGTAATATCTTTCACATTGATGAAATTCTTTATGTACCTGGTTTAAAGAAAAAATTAATTTATGTTCCAGTCTTAGAAAGTAAAGGTTATTCAGTAGTTTTTTCAAAAGGCAAAGCCCTTTTATGGTCCTCAAATGAAGATTTAAGTATTTCTATAACAATTGGAACTTGTGAGTGTGGACTTTATAAGATTTCAGGTCAAGTTGTTCAAGCTCTAGTTCATGAGACGATAAATCCCTGCGAGCTGTGGCACATGAGACTTGGACACCTAAATTGCAATGCACTTCCAGGTTTTCAAAAGATGGTGACAGGTATGTCAGTATTTTCTGTTGAGCATAATAGTGTCTGTAAAGGTTGTTCACTTGGTAAGAACATAAAGAAACCTTATCCTCTCAACAACAGAAAATCATATGGAATCTTAGACTTAATCCATTCTGATCTTTGTGGTCCTATGTTTGCACCCTCTATGAATGGTTGTATCTATTATATTATTTTTATTGATGATTTTTTACATAAAACCTGGATTTACTTCTTAAAGACTAAAGATGAATCTTTTAGCAGATTTCAAGACTTCATGAATCTTGTTGAAAATCAAATAGGAAGGCGCATTCGAGTTTTCAGAATAGACAATGGTAAATAATTTGACTCCCTCAAATATGATGAACTCTGTCGTGCTTCAGGAATTAAGAGGGAGCTGACCATGCCATACAACCCTTAGAAAAATGGTGTAGCTGAACGAAAGAACAAAAATATCTGTGAACCAGCCAGGGCCATGATGCATGATCAGAATTTGCCTCTATCACTTTGGGCTGAGGCTGCCAGTACAACAATATACATACATAATAGACGTCCTCACAAAGTCCTTGAAGCGAAAACTCCTGAAGAAGTTTTCACCGGGTGCAAACCCTCAGTTGAGCATTTAAGAATCTTTGGCAGTCCAATTTACATACACATTCCAAAAGAGAAGAGGAAAAAACTAGAGCCCTCTGGTAAGAAAGGAATTTTTGTGGGATACAGTGAGACCTCAAAAGCCTACAGGATTTATATCCCTGGAAAAAAGTTCATTGAAGTAAGCAGAGATGTGACATTTCATGAAGAAACAACATTCCATCAGGCCATAGATCTTCCATGTGATTCAGAGGAGCGAGAAGCTCCACCATTTGATTCTTCTCCTCCAAATGAGCAGAGGCAGGAAACCTCTGAAATTGTAGCAGATCCGTCAAGAGACTCTATTGAATTTCCAATGGAGTTACCTCCTGTCAAAAGGAAACTAGCTTGGTGCCGGGAGATATTGAAAGAAGCAGAAAAACACTTAGCTCCGAAGGGTACCTTTAGAGAAAGCAAGAAACTGTTAATGTTTATGCCATTATTATAGTTCTTTGCATTTCATAAAGATAAGAGCATAATCAGAACAAGATCACTGGGAAATACACATCCACAAGAGACACAACATTTATCCTGGGAAATCCTCTAGGGGAAGAAAACCCAGCAAAAACTTCCTTATCATAAATAGCTTATACAATGTTTAAGGGATAACTCAACCAATACAGAAAATTCCTCCTCAAGAGATGTGCCACCCTTCTTCTCCTCTCACCAACTTGAATTGAAACTTGCCTCATAAGAGAATGAGCAAGTGAAGTGTGTGTAAGAAGTGAGGCGCTAGCCTCTTATTTATATCAATCTGTCACGTGTGAAGAGTCACCATTTGGCAGGGCCGACCTCTCACTCTGGGTGGGTAAATCCACCTTTAATTAATTCTGGCCCTTTCATTATAACTGCTGGGGCCGACTTCTTATTCTGCACTTTGTAATTGTCCGATGACCAATCCACAAAAGGGGATTTGGTCCTTATACAATTACTGACATGATTAATCCTCAATGGGGATTAATCTAATAATAAAAATAATTATAATGACATGATTAATTCTCAATGGGGATTTAATCCAATAATAATAATAACATGATTAATCCACAATGGGGATTTAATCCAATAACAAAATAATAAGAATGCTCTTCGCAGTTACATTATTTCAACACTCCCCCTTAACAAGAAGGGTATTCATCATCAACATCAGGCGAGAGAGGTCTGCATCATCGGTGGCATCTCGAGGACAATATCGTCAATATCATCTTGAACAATTGTCTAGCACATTTACGAGTCATCAGAAGTTTTCTTCATCAACAACATCATCATTCTCAAAATAATGCTATCATCATCTACATCAAACATGTATCAGTAAAAATGATACCTCATCACAACAATAGGCTGTCACATCACAGTACTACACTAGCTTAACATCACAGCTCAGTGTCAGTCACATCTTGCTTTACGTCTAACAACTAGGTCAGAATCAAGTAATATCATCATCTCGCTTTACGTCTAACAACTAGGTCAGAAGCGAGGAATCACAACATCATGCTTTACGTCTAACAACTAGGTCAGAAGCATGACTCATCTTGCTTTACGTCTAACAACTAGGTCAGAAGCAAGGACCATCAACTTCTCACTTTACGTCTAACAACGAGGTCAGAAGCGATGAATCATCGACGTTATGCTTTATGTCTAACAACTAGGTCGAAAGCATAACTCATCTTGCTTTACGTCTAACAGCGAGGTCAGAAGCAAGGAAAACACGACATCATGCTTTACGTCTAACAACGAGGTCATAAGCATGACTCATCTTGCTTTACATCTAACAACTAGGTCAGAAGCAAGGAACCAACGACGTTATGCTTTATGTCTAACAACTAGGTCAGAAGCATAACTTATCTTTCTTTACGTCTAACAGCGAGGTCAGAAGCAAGGATCACACGACGTCGTTCTTTACGTCTAACAACGAGGTTAGAAGCATGACTCATCTTGCTTTACGTCTAACAACGAGGTCAAAAGCAAGGAACACATCTACTCCCCCTTTCAGAGAAGGTCCTTTCGGACAATACCAAGCTTATCTTGAAAGTGTTCAAACTTTACATGAGATAGAGGCTTAGTCATCACATCAACAACCTGTTCATCCGTGCTAATGTACTGGAGCTTCAGGGCTCCTCTCTGTACCATGTCGCAGATGAAATGATAGCGGATCTCTATGTTCTTCGACCTATCGTGGAACACAGGATTATCTGTCATTTTAATATAGCTTTGATTATCACATAGAATCACGGTTGCTCTCATCTCCAAATCAAATAGGCCTGTCAACAACTTTCGAAGCCATATAGCTTCGCAGCTAGCAGAACATGCGGCAATGTACTCTGCTTCCGCTGTGCTGAGAGAAACACTGGATTGCTTCCTACTCTGCCACGAGATCATAGCTAATCCTAAACTGAAACAACATTCGAAAGTTCTTTTTCTGTCAGCAACGCTTCCTTCCCAATTTGCACCAGTATATCCAATGAGAGTGAAGTCATGATCTCCATCATAGCTGAGACCATAATCCATTGTACCCTTAAGGTACCTCATCACATGTTTTGCAGCCACTAAATGAACACGTCTGGGCTCCACCAGAAACTGACTCAAGGTGTTCACTGCAAAACATATGTCTAGTCTGGTGTTCGTCAGGTACATCAGTGATCCAATAATCTATCTGTACAGAGTGGCATCTATCAAATCTGACGAAGTATCGACCAACAACTTCAACTTTGCTTCCATGGGTGTATTCATGGACTTGCATTCGATCATGTCGAATCTCTTCAAGATTTCGACCGTGTACTTCCCCTGGTTAAGGAAGATTCTTTCCAGACTCTGCCATGCCTCAAGACCTAAGAAATAATGCATTAGGCCAAGGTATTTCATTTCAAATTCTGCGGCAAGTCTCTGTTTACATTCAACAATGAGCTTTTCTTCTCCAGTTAAGAACAAGTCATCCACATACAGTAATAGTATTACTGGTTCATTATCCATGATCTTGAAGTAGAGATTTGAATCTTCTTTACTCTTGGTAAAGCC
>ML779493.1:397856-443508 GCA_009831015.1 Picea engelmannii | reverse complement strand
GGGACATATTCATGTATTGAATTAACTGAAAGAGAAATATACAACCTGAGCCTTGATGTTGTAGATCTCCTTTCGATGGCTTCTAGTTCTGACACACACACTTGCTCATGCATGAAGAAAATCAACTACTTATGATGACCTTGCTGTTGTCTCTATCTGCTGTAGCATCACTTCTCCATACAATCATGTACCAATCCTCCAATAGATCTCTCAAGCTTGCCCACTTCTTGTTAACCCTTTCCATGAGTATTCTCATAAATTTATAATAGAGAATAGGTTAGTTGCTAGGATAAGAATGATCCCAACAAATCTGGAATGCCAGCTTCTGAACAACCATTCGATTACCAACTCACCCTTCTAGAAGATTCCCTTCTAGAAGGCTCGAGAATCTTAGATTTTTCCTTTGTAAAAATATGTTCGCACCCTGTCAATGATTACAGTGCGAAAAGTTCGCACCCTAGTAGAATGCAGCATGCGGGAATGTATAATTCTCGCAGGAGAGTATATATGCAGCCTGCGAACTATCTTCAAAATATGGTTTCTGGACATAGATAAGAGCAACCCTCTTCAGGAAGGAGTTATTTAATGAGGAGTTTGATTTGATATCATCATGTCATCACCATGACATCATCACAATGACCAAAATTGTGGATAACAACTCTCCTCCACACGTGCGCACCAAACTGGGAACTGCAGTGCGCACCAAACTGGGAACTACAATTATGAGATGCTGTCAAATGAGAACTGGCGCCCTGTATTTATACTGGTTCTGCTAGATTTTCTGGGTCTGACTTCTCCTTCTGGGTATGTGTATGTTCAGTATATTGTTATTATTTCTCGCCGACTTCTTCTCTTGGAGGCTAATAACCTAATATAAATTATCTTCTTGAGCCGACAAGGATTCTAGGGTTATTAACCAACTCATTAGGGTTTTCTCTTGCTTTCCAGAGTCTTCTATTCTCATTAGGTTCACACGTGGAGGTAAATACCTCCCGCAACTACCATAATATTAATAGGTTAACCCTAAAATAAAGAAAGTGGACAAAGTGACCTAGAAGATGTTTTTAAGGAAGCTACTTGGAGAGTATAAAAAAGAGGCAAAACTCTCTCATTTTAGATCACACTTGAGCATATTGAATATCTATAGGTGTATGAGGTAACCAAAATATATCTAAGCCGAATTTCCGAGGGAAGGTGAAGAAAAGAAGACCAAAATTCAAGGAAGGATAAATTATTTTGATGATACTTTCTAAGGTATGTTATTTACAGGTCATCTCACCATTTTCACAATAACTTTTTTTCTAGAATGATTCATACCGTGAAATTGCTATTCCATTTAGGAAACATATTCAAGTATCCGTGGTAAACAATTTAGCTTGTGGGTCATTGTACTTTTGGAGTTACACTCCGTGGAAAATAAGGTTTGTGGCTAGTCTCGAAACTAGTCTAAAACAAGTGTTTCGGGTAAAAACGTCATAAATTCTTCATAACAGATCCAAAATCAGTAAGACAAAATGTGTTTGTTAGAGTATAGTCTGTAGTATGTTGTGTAACCATTTCATATTTATTCAAAAAATATTATGCGCATGACACGCTCTACAATGTTTCTCTCTAGAAATAGCCATAATTAAGCAATGTATGTCATTTTTGCGATAACTCATTTTCTGAGAGGTTCCAAGTAGTGACACCTAGAGGAATTGCATAAAACACACTGAAGAACATTGTGTATCAATTTTAGATATTTATTCATTACAGGTACAAAGTTATTATTATTTCAAGTTAGGGTTGTTGACTAATCCAAAACTAGTTATATGAGACTAATGAAAAGTTTGATGAAAATGCTAGTCCCTTGTTGTTAAAGTTAAGGAAGGTTTGCAGGTATGTGATCATATACACTAGGTCTATTACAAAGTTACCAATCATATTTGGATGATGAAATTGATGAGGGTATTTGGTTGAGGTATATGTCGGGTACATGGTTGAGACAAGTAGTTGATGAGTTGGCACATACACGAAGTGTATAGTTGATGATGTTGGTACATCTTGATGAGTCATAGTTGATGAGTAGTTGATACATGATTGGTACATACTTGGTACATGGTTAGAGGCACTTGTTAGTAGTATTGTTGACACATGGTTTATGGATGATGTAGCATACTTGTATTATTAGAAGCACATATTGATCTTGGTGATGATTATGAGTTGTTGTGTTATGTTTGGTTGATGCACATCTTTGAGAGTTGTCTTGGTGATTGATATTGGTGAATAGATATGATTTGGTTGATAAGATTGATGGGATAGGTTGTTTGGACAAGTTGTTGTGACAAGTTATTTGTACAGGTTTGGTGCATGGTTGATGCACTTGTTCATGGTACAGGTTGAGGTATAGGTTGGTGCATAGTTGATGCACTTGTTTATGGTACAAGTTGATTATAGGTTGTTTGATACAGGTTGGTGCATGGTTGATGCACTTGTTTATGGTACATGTTGATTACAGGTTGATGCATGGTTGATGCATGGTTCATGTTATTGATACATTTTATTTGGTGTAGGTTGATTGGTACAATTGTACAGTGGTATATCTCACAGTGATAGTGTGACAATGGTTCCATCATTCTACTTATACGCCAGGGTAGTTGGACGGGACAAGGACATGTGGTTGTAGTCGAAGGACATAGGGGGTTGTAGCCTCCTTCTGGTTGTAGCCAGAGAATTGGGGAGTTGGAGCTTCCCTTAGGTTGTATCTTGAGAAACTAGGGGGATGGAGCCTCCTTCCAATTGCAGCTGGAAAACAAAGGAAGTTGGTGCTTCCAATGAATATAATTCTTCAAGACATATAAGAAAAAAAATTATGTGGTTTTCTCCTGCTTTGGGTTTTCACATATGGTGTATTGTGTATGTGTATGATTTTTCATTTGTTCATTGCTTATTTACTCTGCAGTTATTGGATGATAATTATGCATTGATATAACACTTGGATTATATGGTTAAAAATGATTAAATTGATCTATTACTAATTCACCCCCCTCTCAATAATCCAACAATTTCCACTAATTTGTCTCAAGCTAATGGTTACTTGAAGTGTGAGTCCAAGGAGGCTTGCCAGGATAATGAGACACTTCAGTCTATGCCGATGGTTATGTCAGACCCTTATTATTTTGTTTTGTCTTCAGGGATAAACAACTTTATTAACACGAAGATTCTCTCATCGAGAACACCTCACAAGTATTCTATGTACGGTTCTCATTTGGTATGCTACTTTCCATTGAACTCCCTCCATCAATTCTATGATAATCATGATAAATTTTATGATAGAATTGAAGCATGTTTGGAGAGATCTTACTTGGATAGAATTCCTATGAATTATCATTGTCACATGTTTAATATGGTGAATATATTTTATTATGCTTTAATTTTTCCCATTTTTACTCTGTCTTTATTCCAAGTTTTGTTTCTAATATTTTGTCTTGAGCATATATTTGCAGGCTTGGGATTATATGGATGGATACATTGGCATTATGACTTTACATGACTCTTTTTTAAACCATTTTTAGTGTAGGATAAGAATATGGTAGAATAGACTAGTGTCTTTCCTTTTCATTGTTTATCTTTGCTTTCTAGTTTGTTTAATTACTTTTCTATTTGCATTCTCTTTTCATTACTATTGGCTAAATAATAAATGAGTTTTTTAGCAGGGGTGGAAAGAAATACAAGGCTTGCACATTAATTTTCACTTGATTTAATTTTTAAATGTAATTTTGATATGGAGAAAACTTGCTTCATTTCATTCTCAATTTTTTTTATGTGTTGGGTAATTTTCTGATAGTTGATTTTTATGTTTGATTACAATGTCAAATATTTTTGAAGCATTGAGTTATCTTGCAAGTGGGATATTTTTAAAGGATTCTATTTATTTTCTCTCGTGATGAAAATATACACTCATATTTGTTCCATCTCATATCCACATGATTCTAATCTAAAAATTTGCTTGACTGAGAGTGTTGTGATTTTTAGGCTTGTTGTCCCACACACAGTGAATTGAAAGTTTGAGTGACTAAAATTAACCCATCTAAAATCCGAGCCACTTCAAATCCTTGAAATCTATTTAGAATATTAGTTTGCCTTGGTTTTGGAGTTGTCCAAATGGTGTCTTTCCTAATTGACTATTTCTTCTATTACTTTCAGTCAACATGAATTTTCAGCATAGAATTTTTCTTGCATAGTGAGCTTAGCTATTTTTATTTTTTATTTTGTTTGAGTTATTTTTCATTAACACTTTTAATTTTAATTTCGGAGCATTGGATGCATATATTTTATGCTTTGTTTAGTTAGTTTTCAAGCAAGAGTTTCATCTATTGTCTTTCAACTTTATTCACCCAAGTTCCATCTCATACACAACAGCAAGAGATATTCTTACTCTTTGCCTGTAAACATATTTTTGACATCCTAGACAACATGTCTATTTAAAACTCTCTGCTGATATTTTTTCAAAAATTACTTGGGAGCCAATCTTTCTATTCCCTAACTCAATGATTGATCAAAGACTCATCTCAACACCATCGATTCGATGGATTTTCAGACCTGATGTTTTCTTCAACAATATCTTTTGATCCTTTGGGTTTGCTGATTTTGAATTACTTTTTATGGTTACACTCTTGAGTAATCTGAATTTTATCATGGATGAAAATTACACACTTATGTCATGTTGAAACCATTCAAATGTTTGGGAGTTGTAAGTGTCTTAATGAAATATATCAAGGCAATTTCTAAGATTCCAATTATGAGTTTTCAACATTTGTTTTCATTTTATCCATGGTAATAATCTTCAAGGTGTGATTTCATTGCATGATGTAACCCATCAATCTATTGAGCCCTACACTCTTCATCATTCCTTGAAATCAAAATCATCTTCACAATTCCTTGAACTCAAAATTAGTCTATTCCTACATTGGAAAGATAAACATGTTTGGGTCATGTCGGTACATCTTCTATTTTGATCCCTCTTACTCATGAGCTTGCTGATTTTGTTTTCTAGATTATATGTTTCATTCTTTGAACGAAAAACATATCTAGTGGAGAGACAAGATATACACTCTTATTTTTCATTTCACTTTCCTCTTATTCTTTGACATGTGTAAGCTCCAGTAAGTGATTTATGGTTTCTCTGCTTGGAACACTATTGAGAGATTGAGGTTATTAGTTTCATGCACCTTCCAATCATGCCAATATTATTATCAATTAGAAATATGATCCTAACCACTTCATTCAATTTTGATTTCTAATTGTATCTTCATTTGAGTGGGGGAACTCGATCCATCTAGGTCGTGACTTGAGATTATTCACACCTTTCCTGAGTGTCTTAATTGCTATAATTTCACGATGATTTCCTCTTGCCTCTCACAAGGCAGAAGATGATTATGTTTCACATCAACATTGTCAATAATTAGGGGAAGCACATATCTTGAGATGCAAGTTTGACAATCTTTGAACCATATTTTTATGATTGAAGCTTGTTGATGGATTGACATATTAATAAGATAAATGCAATTGGAGTCTAATGGTCCTTTTGTTTAATTTGATTGAATCTAATTTCAGGAACCAGACATTGTGTCCAAAGATCCAAATCTCACAACAATAATGAAACTAAAGTCTTTTTGTGAAAGGATTTTTGACGGAAAGCACATAGTGCTCATATCTCAGGAAGAAGGATGTGATATTTGATTGAATGGACAACCAATGAATACTTGATTACTGCACTGGCCTTTATACAGAGTTTTATGACATCCATCTTAGTTTAAGTTTACTTTAGCTTAACATGTTTTTCCTAGAATTAGATTTAATTCCGATCTTCACTTTATTTTAGTTTAATTTCGTTATAATAAGTCAGTCATTTAAGAGGGGGATTTTCTCCTAAACTGTCTTAGATTTGATCACACCATTCCCTTTTGTATGCATGTTGGAAAAATGGATTGTGCAACCAACAAATCTAAATTTTTTTCTTGGAATGAAGGCAACATAGAGAAGTGTTAATCTAAACTTCGATGCTCATATTCCTTTGCAACATTTTTTTTGGATTGATAAATTAATATTGTCACCAACTTACCCGCTGATTAGAAAATATCCTTTGTCTCATTTGTATATTCCCATTTTAATTTCTGATCTAGTAGAGGTTTGAGGTAATATAAATGATTCTTTTGATAGCCTCCATAATTGTTAATTTTCGCTTTTTGCCTTATCAGATTTCATTATTAGAATGAATCTTTGGTATTAATGTTTATCTTTTATGGCAAAGAGAAAATGACACTTTGGTGAGAAATATGAAATGTATTTTTTGTTGATTTTTTTTTTTTTCAAATATGAAAATGAATTGCTCATTTCATAAAATTTTAAGAGCTTATGGATTTGTGGAATGATCCATGTAATTGGTTTTCTAAAATCTGTTTTGATTGAGCATCCTACTTTAATCCATGTTTATTGATTCCTGAAAACTTGTTTTGTTGTACTAAATGAAAGAACTTGTATGTGATAATTGGATTGAAGAATTGTGTTGCAAATATTTTACACCAGGTCATCAATTCTTGTAATCTTCTTCGTCCTTCATTTCAGATCTCAAATTTGAGAATTTTTCTGTTGGGATTGATATTGAATGGTTCACATGTCTTGATTGGTTATTTCCCTTGGCTTCCTCCTCAATATTTCACTAAAAACACTTTTTTGTTGCTGCCACCAAATTTATTACTTGTTGCTGGGTTCTATTCTTATTTTCAACCAGTCTTTATCATTTTGATCACTGACACCATAGATTCAGATTCCTTTTATTTTTTTTTCATAAATTCGACTCATTTTTAACGCTTTCATGCTACTTGTACATATTTCTTTCATCTTTTGGTTTGAATGCTGACATTTCTATGAGCTAGTTTGACTCTTAGTCTGCCTTGAGGATTACTCTTTAAATTTGAGTGAGGGGCTAGTCCAATTATGGTCACATACTGAAGAATTGTTTTTACAAGCCATATGATGCATGGAATGTTCTATCTAAATGAACATTTATGAAGTTCTCAACTGTAGGTATGCACTGATAGTTGTGGTGGAATACATGTACCTGTTGAGCGTACCATGATAATCCATAAGTTTAGGGAAGTGTTTATCTATTTTTTTCTTTGAGCTCCACTCACTTTAGATTAATAAAATGACCAATACTATGATGGTTTTTGGGGAAACTTGTGGGTTATTCTAAAATTCATAATATCTACTCAACAAATCTAAGTAACTCTCATATCACCCCACTTCCTTCACACCCTATGTGCTTATGCATATCCATATATAAAATCTAAAGGGGTGAGCATATTTTGAAATACAAAAGGAAGTTGAAAGCAATATTAATAGTGTGGGAAGTACAAGTAAACTCGTTGAGGCTATGGACGCATGCTGGTAGTGGGGCTATACTTGTATGGTACCAAGGCAACTTCATAGGGGCTATGGATTCTCGCTGACAGCGAAGCAATGCCGGGAAAAGAGAGGCGAGGAACACACTTACGTAGATGTTTGCTTGTTAATAAATGTGAATGTCCATGGTTGAACCAAAACTAACCTGAAGTGTGCAACAAAAAAAATAATTTATTTCATTAATTGACTCTTAGAAAATGGTGTGTTAGATTATAAGTACTAGAAATATTGGGTTATATCTTCTAGAATTTTGGAATAACTGTAGCACCCATGATTTATGAAAAATTGCCTGTAGTTTGCTGAACTTATCTTAAAACTCAGATCTGAAGTATGGGCCCTAGAATTCCATTGACAGAGATAACTGGTTCTTCCAGTGTGTCGCCATTTGTTTTGGTCGCAACAACCTCCCTTTACTTTTTGCTTTTACAAGTGAAAGGAAAGGTGCCCTCCCTACTAAAATTTTAAGCCTATTGCCTAATCCTCTACTACTTGAGCCTGATGCTCTATCTTTTCCTACTTTGAGGACGTTGAGGTTTTGTCTCGATTGATGATTATGTTGATGGAGGCTTATTATCTCTTTTGATCTTATGATTTCAAATGTCTTCATGATTCATAGTTAACCTATGATGCTTCATTGAAATTTGTATGAGTGGTTGACACATTATCTTCCTACCTTATACAATTTCCCAAGTGTTTAATGATTTTATATGTCTGTAAGGTTAGATGATCTAGTACATCTATTGAATGAGTTTGATGTAGGTTGTTAATCATTTCCCTGGATGAATTATTCGAAGCTTGCTAGCATATGATGTTTAACATCTTCATCTTTATACTCTCATATATTGGACAACT
The DNA here is from genome assembly GCA_009831015.1 of Picea engelmannii. Taxonomy (NCBI): domain Eukaryota; kingdom Viridiplantae; phylum Streptophyta; class Pinopsida; order Pinales; family Pinaceae; genus Picea; species Picea engelmannii. The sequence goes on along the minus strand of ML779493.1, from coordinate 435,210 downwards.
CTTAACTTGATTCATAAGGTCACTACCTTTCTATGTGATGGATATTAGATACATGCAACTATCACGATAGTTATTTAATCCAGATCATAGATGATTTCCTTCGATAAACTTCTCCTCTTCATTTTATTCAAAATCTAGACTTATTCATGAGTTTGCTTAAAGGCAATGAAATATAATGTTGATATATTTCCTCTTAATCACATAACTGATTTAGTCTCCTTCTATGGTTGGAGGAACAAATTAGAATGATATCATTTCTTCATGATTGCTTCAGCCTTGAGATGTATGTGGGGGAATACTTTGATTTTGTTCCCCATTTAGCCTTCCCTTTATTTATTGATATTTCCCTCTCCTTTATTCTATTATTTAATCTAACTAAACCTCATAGTTGGATTCTTCTAGTTGATAGCTTTCCAATGACTGTAACTATACTTAAATATGAGTTCCAGATCAAAAGTTATGGCCTACCAAATTTCCCTAAGACAAATCTCACCGTTTCCACCTCACTACCACGTGGCCCCCTGTCATTGGTGCCATATGACGTGGCACTAGCATGGATGCTGACATGAAACTTTCCACCTGGCCCGTCGGGCCCACATTCAATATTGGAACCCTTTTCGTCGTCATAATTCATCCATTCCAAAATGATACATATCAACTTTTCCAATGATGATCCGATCCTCCGACCTGATCAAATATCCTGACGTCGATCATCTTCATCGAATCGATCAAATCTCCTGAAACCAATCATTTTCGCCAACCCAATTAACTCTCCCAACGCCGATCCGATCCTTCGACCTAATCAACTCTCCCGACGCCGATCATATTCATCGACCCGATCGACTCTCTTGATGCCGATCATCTTCGCCGACCTGATCAACTTTCCCAATGCCGATCCGATCCTCCGACCCGGCCAATTTTTTCGACCTGACCAACTCTCTCAAAATAACATTCATGCAACATTTTTTAAATGACCATATCTTGGGCTACAAGTGTCAAAATTGAGCCCATGATACATTGTTGGAAAGGTATCGAGCAGATGAATGAAATGGAAGAGGTCTTAAGGTTAGAAAAGTGATATAAAATCTCATAAATTGTAGAGAACAACATGCACAAATTTGGGGGGAAAATGGACTATGCAGACTATTATGGCACAATTTTTACTTGCCCAAAGCCCAAGGCAAGTGGATACAAAATTGGCATAACCGGGAATGACCTATCACTATCACCTTAATAGGAAATCCCTTTCTATTTAGGAGTATGTTGCAATACCCCAAGGGAGACGTCCTTAGTGACCTAAGGGTTTGAAAAGGCTAAGAAAAATGATACAGGAAAATCCCTTCCCTCTCACATGTCACTCAAGTTAAAAGGGTTCTTTAAGTCTTATTAAAGATGAAGCAAAATAATATTATTGTGTGCCTGCCCAGAACAAGATAACAAAGAAAAAATAAGCACTTTCCAAGTATCAAAATGATATTAGTGCTTCATAAGACATTGAAGTCTTAAGAAATGTACTAGCTGATAATAGAATTGCAACAATATAGCAGTTTATAACATCAATAAGAGATTCTCAACAACCACAATAATTATTCTTCAAAATGCTTGATAGAAGACTTGAAATAATAGCTTTAACTAGGCAAATTGATAATAGATAGTCACAAGCAATTTTAGCAATGTCTAGCTAGCATAACACATCACTTTTATGGTTAATTTTTTGCTATTATATGGTTTTGGAAATATTTTGCAACAAGAAGTAGGTTAATGATTTAGGCTAATTTAAGGTTAGTAGGAGTTAGTAGGTGTTCAAGAGAAGATGTTCTGAAAATTGTTTGATCAATCAACACTTGTAATGGGTAGACTAGTGCCTTCTAGGGTAATGGAATCAGTGATGGAAACAACAACTCTTAGGGGAAAATAACAATGATAATATTTAGCCAAAGGGGATGGAGATTATAAGAGAGGTGTTGGTAGTCCAAGGCCTAAAAAATCCAAGTCCTAGAGATAATTGCTAGAAAGTAATAAAAATTAGGCCTTAGCGATTTCTCTTTTCCTTAGACAAATTGAAATGAAATATGCAATATGCAATGTAGTAGGGTTACTAGAGTGCTACAATGGTAGGGCTATAGTATCTACTTCTATATAGGTGCCTTTCAAGAAATCTTAGCAAGTGAAAGATTATAGAGAAAAAGATAGTAACATATGTCTTTCTCCTAGGATTTCAAGCAAGAAATTTCATAATCTTTGACATGAAACAAGCAAATTCACCATAAGAATTCATTCAAAATAAAGAAATGTAGAATTTCTACTTCACCAAGAATAATCAAGCATAAACCCTAGTTGAAGATCCTCCGCATGAAAATTTTCCAAAATACACCAAGATTTGCCTCCCTAAAAGTTGCACACCACTTAATTTTAGCCAATAACCCTTAAAGAGGGCCGAATTTCAGACCACCACTTGTGTGATGCGTGATGATGATAAAATGAGAGTTTTATCTCTCTATCTATACAATACTTATGACCTTTAATTAAATTTAGGTCATCAAAAGGCTGACATGGCCAAATTACATGAAAAATCCAGTTTTTACACAAATTCAAATAATTAAACCCTAAAATCACTTTCAGAGGTGACGTCATGCCCTTATAGGGTGATGTTGAGCCTCTTGGGTGGAACGTTGGGCCCCATATTAAAAACGTTAGGCCTTCCAAGGCCCTGGATGATGCCACACGTGCCAGTTAGCACACAACTGCCACCATAATGCCAATCCTGACGCTGGGTGACGTCTAAGGCCACAAAGGTGACGTTATGAGCCTCCCAAGGCCAATGTCTAGGTGGAAGAGAAAGATCCCCCTGGGTCTAGGTCTGCCAAAGTGTCTTCGATGAAAATTCCTTTCTTCGTGGTGCTAGTCTCTGATATCTCTCTGCCCCTGGCTGGGGTCACAACATCCATCTGTGGGATTTCAGCCCCATGGAGGTTCGAGCTAATCATCTCCCCATATGTACCTGCCCACCGGGAAAAGTCCTGTAACAATAATAAGTACTCCCTCCATGGGCTCATAAGTCATAAGGATCATAGCAATGTCAATCACATTCAATAATCAAATTACCCAAACATGTGCATCAAACCCCCATTTACCCAGAAAAATGCTCAAAGACGTTATGTAGTTTAACAAGTCAGATTTGGAGAGGGTCTCAGGATGTCCTATTGGGATAATTATCCTCAGGTTTGGGGTGTTTCCCAGATGAGATCCAATCTAGGTCATGCAAGTGTGTGAAATGGTGTAGGGGAAGTGTTTGGGCAGAGGGTGGAGTGATAACAGGGAAATGTAGGTCTTGCCTATGGGTGCCTCTGTAGAGGGCGAGCTACACCTTATCATGGATTCCTTTGTTTCCTAGCCCATTCAATGCGTTTTATTCTTAATCTTATTTCTTTTTGGTCTTTTTTATTTTCAAGGGAAAAGCTGGGGGACACTATCCTGGCATGCTGACCAGAGGTGACAATGTTACCCACAAGCATTTCATGGAAATGAGAAGGCTGACTCATGATGAAGCTCTATTTCCCTTGGCTATGCCACCAAGAGTCACTACCCTGGATTGGTGACCAGATAGATGGTAGTGTCATACCGCTACATGCCCATGGACCTAATAGGCCGACTCATGATGAGACCTCCCATCCACCAACTAGTACCTCGAGTTTTGTTTTAATCTTACATCTCCCCTTTTCTTACCGAGAATCCTTTTATTTCTTTCTCAAGAATCCCTAGGCGAAGCATCTCAAAGGTTTCATTTTGGATTTTAACTCTTTCCAACTACTTTTACCCTTTGGGCGTTTAGCCCCTTCTTCCCACAAGGCAAGGTACAACCCTTCCTAGTGTGGAAAACCCAATGCCTGAACCAAGGTAGGGGAAGATGAGAGGAATAATGATGAAAAGTGGTAAGTATGGAAGGAATGGATGATTACCTTTCAAAGACCCACCCAGTGGCAACTCATCCTAAAGGGGAACCAACTTACTAGGGCATTTTTTCATCCACCCTAGGTATGAACAAGTTAAAAAGCATAATATCCAAGAAAACGTTATGAAATGAAGGAGAGTTCAATGTGACATATTCAAATGATTCGAAAATCAGAGTGACACATACCATAATACCCAGACTCATTACGTCATAGAGCAAGACCCACTGCTACTTCAAGACCAAATTGGTGGGATGGATGCTGCTACTACTGATAGATGGGATGCACTTGAAGAAAATATGGGCCCTCGAGGGCCAATCTTAAGTCATCTGGCTGTCGACACTCCATGTCTAGGACCTGTGGGCCTCGAGACATAATCTCCTTAGTTATCCCTAGGATATGGGATAACATCTAGCTCCAAATCGAGGACATGTTCTCACCGTAGAGCACATGAGAACCTCAACATCTCTGGCATGACCTGTATATGATAGATCTCAACAAAATGAATAAGTAATCTTCAAAGTGGTGATATCGCCCCTCGCTCATATATGATATAATGGAATAAGAGTAAGCATGCACATATATACATAATGAAAATGAAACTACAAATATACTACACTAGCATGATATGCAGATGGCATATACAATGAATGAAAATGTCTACCTAACTTACCTGTACTTACTTGTGAAGTCAAGTATTTTCCCTATGATGGGGTTTAAGGAGGTTTCCACTAGCCGGTAATGGACGTCTTCTTCCTTCCAGTGTGGATATATAGTAGGCATCATTGACCAACTTCATTCCGATTCTAAAAGGTCCAAGCAAAAACTGCGCATTCCCTTTAATATTAGTAAGGTCTCCCTTTTTGTAACCCACATCCATACCGTATCTCCCTCTTGATACTCCTTTTCTTTAAACTTGGCTGTTTCTTGTATAGCTCTAGTATATTGTTTTGAGGGAGGAGGGTTTGATTCAGCTGTGAATACTTCTTGTTGGGTTGGTCTGATCAATATATTATCATACCCTTTCTTTAATGACTTGACAGTTCCAACTTCTTTGTCCTTGTATTTTTCTAGAATTTCTTGATATTCTTTCTTTTTTGGCCATTGTATTTTATCGAAATATTCCTCTGAAGCAAAAAGAAAATCCTCTGGAGAAAATACAAGAAGGTTTTCCTTGATTGGCTCATGTGTCCCACTAGTTTCAACATCATTGTCAATTTATTGCACATGGACCTTGGCCATTGGCATATTTGGGAGGTGCTCTATTGTCCCATCCCTCATAGGCACATTGATGTAAGTTAGATCCATTTCTAATGTACCTCCCAACATTGCAACAAACTTCCTGGATAAAATCATCACCCACACATCAGGGACATCCATGACCACAATATCCATGTGGATCACTCTCTCGGGATATTTACCAAAGGTATACTTCAACATTTTCAACTACCCCATGAGTGGGTATGGCCCTAGATTCAAAACCACACACATTCCTATAAGGTTGTGTGGCCTTTAGGCCTAGTTTCTCCATGACCTTAAAAGACATCATGTTAGCACCTGCTCTTGAATCAAGCATCCAATTGTTAAGACATTTGTTATTAACTAGTAATGTCATGAAGAAAGGTGGGTGTCCATCATACTGAATACTAAAGTGGTTTTCTTGTAACATGATAGGAGGGTCTGTTGGCTCATCTGATACTTTGAATTTTTTTTCGAACCTTTCTTTTACAGATGGAACCTTGATGACTTCCCTTAGTGGAATGGTTACGTTCATTTTGGCCAATGCACCTTCAAAGTCAAAATTCAAATCAACCTTGTCGGTTTTGGGAGGATTTCTAGGAAGAAGTATGTTCATAGGTGGAGGTCTTGGTTGTGAAGTTATATGTATAGTAGAGAGAGGTTGGTTCATTCGTTTTTGCCTAGTATACACTTGGAATTATTGTTTCTTCAACTTTTCTCTCGACTCTTGATCAAGGTTATTTATCACCCCCATTCTAGCCTTCCTAGCTACTTCCTTTATGACTTCTTGATGTTCTTCAAGTGTGACATTAAGGCAACATTGTGGGCCCTCAATGGTATGATCAATAATATTCACTTGGTTATGTTCACCATTGTTTAGGGGACATTCATGCTCCCAATGTGAGTCTCTACATTGCATGCACCAAGGGTTTTCATCTACCATGTTTGTAGGGGCTACAATATTAGGGACTTCTTGATCATTCTTTGGTTTGAAAACTTGAGTTCCCCTTTGGAATTGTCCTTTGTAAGGAGAACTAGGAGCCTGTTGTTGAGCTCTTTCTAAGTTGACAATCCTATTCATCATTAATTATTGAGTTTTTACCATGCCATCTATAGTTAACTGTAGATTTTCCAAGCTAGTGCCAATATCTGAGGTAGACTCAACATTATGGACTATTTTAGGTTTAGCATCCATTTTTACTCTTGGAGTAGAGAAAGGTTCAACTCTGGATGAGGATATATTGTCTTCAATTTTTGTAGCCACCTCTTGAGCTTCTTGGATTATTTTAGGGGCTTTGTCTCTGAGGAGAAAACCCATCTGCCCTGTAAAGGCCTTAGTGTAAAGAAAGATAAGGAAATTGTCCGAAGGGTGAATAGCTCACCGAGATCTTTTGCACTAAGCTTTCAAATTTACCATGAATTTCCATAACAATTTTATTCTCTTGTTTTGTGATGTTATTTAGCCTTATTATCAGCATGTTGGGGTCTTATTTGAAACTCCATCATTTGAAGAACACGTCCTCCAACTTATCCATGGTTGTAATACTAGCATCAATGAGACTATTGTACCATCGTCTAGTGCCATCATAGAGGGTAGCAGAGAGAAATTTCATAGCTAAATCTTCAACATCATCACTGATAGGATGAAGATGAAAGAATGCCCATAAGTTTCTCATATGATCCTCAACACTGACTACATCATTACTAGTGAATTTAGGTAACCATTTCTCAAACCTAGAGGGCATTTGCCTAGGGTATCCTGGTATGTTTGTCATGTCTAATGGTTTGAAAATCTTGGATGACCATTGTTTCTAGTTATTATCTTGGTTTGGATTAACAATATGAGTCTGAGCGTTAGACATTGTGTTTAAAGGAAGATTTCCTCCAAATAATGATTTCACTATAGTAGAGTTTCAGGGAGGTTTTCTTATAAAGGAATTGGGAGGATTGGTATACCTCCATGAGATTTGTGGAGTCGCCAGACAATTTTCTTGAAACTATCAAAGGGATGATGGGATCACCCTCAATGGAGTCGCCAGGTAAGCTTTGTAAGATAAAGGATTTTGAGAAAAAAGATTACAGAAAAAGTGTTGTCTTGAGGACTATTGACTCAATGTTCCTCGACAACGATGCAAAAATGTTATCACACAATTTGTACTTTCCCAAATCCCAAGGCAAGTGGATACAAAATTGGCGTAACGTGGAATGACCTATCACTGTCACCTTAATAGGAAATCCATTTCTATTTAGGAGTATGTTGTAGTACCCCACGAGAGACGTCCCCAGTGACCTGAGGGTTTGAGAAGGCTAAGGAAAATGATACAACAAAATCCCTTCCCTCTCACAGGTCACTCAAGTTAAAAGGGTTATTTAAGTCTTATTGAAGATGAAGCAAAAGAATATTATTGTGTACCTTCCCAAAACAAGACAACAAAGCAAAAATGGACACTTTCCAAGTACCAAAATGATATTAGTGCTTCATAAGACAATGAACTCTTAATAAATGTACTAGATGATAATAGAATTGCAGAAGTATAGCAGTTTATAACAACAATAATATATTTTCAACAACCACAATAATTATGCTTCAAAATGCTTGATAAAAGACTTGAAATAATAGCTTTAACTAGGCAAATTGATAATAGATAGTCCCAAGTAGTTTTAGCAATGTCTAGCTAGCATAACACATCACTTTTATGGTTAATTTGCTGTTGTTAGATGGCTGTGGAAATATTTTGCAACAACAACAAGTAGGTTAATTATTTATGCTAATCTATGGTTAGTAAGAGTTAGTAGGTGTTCAAGAGAAGATGTTCTGAAAATTGTTTGATGAATCAACACTTGCAATGGGTAGACTAGTGCATTCTAGGGTAATGGAGTAAATGATGGTAGCAACAAATCTTAGGGGAAAATAGAAATGATAATATTTATCCAAATGGGATGGAGAGGATAAGAGAGGTGTTGGTAGCCCAAGGCATAACAAATCCAAGTCCTAGAGATAATTGCTAGAAAGTAATAAAAATTAGGTGCTAGTGATTTCTCTTTTCCTTAGACAAATTGAAATGAAATATGCAATAGAAAATGGAGTAGGGTTACTAGAGCACTACAATGGTAGGGATCTAGTATCTACTTCTATATAGGTGCCTTTCAAGAAATCTTAGCAAGTGAAAGATTATAGAGAAACATATAGTAACATATGTCTTTCTCCAAGGGTTTCAAGTAAGCAATTTCATAATCTTTGACATGAAACAAATAAATTCACTATAGGAATTCATTCACAATAAATAAATGCAAATTTTCTACTTACTTCACTAAGAATAATCAAGTATAAACCCTAGTTGAAGATCCTCCACATGAAAATTTGCCAAAATACACCAAGATTTTCCTCCCCAAAAGTTGCGCACCACTTAAGTTCAGCGAATAACCCTTAAGAGGGCCGAATTTCAGACCATCACTTGTGTCATGAGTGATGATGATAAAATGAGAGTTTTATTTCTCTATTTATACAATAATTATGACCTTTAATTAAATTTAGGTCATTCAAAGGCCGACATGGCCAAATTACATGAAAAATCCAGTTTTTACACAAATTTAAATAATTAAACCCTAAAATCACTTTTAGAGGTGACGTCATGCCCTTCTAGGGTGACGTTGAGCCTCCTGGGTGGAACGTTGGGTCCCATATTCAAAATGTTAGGCCTTCCAAGGCCCTGGATGATACCACACATGCCAATTCAACACACAACTGCCTCCATAATGCCAATCCTGATGCTGGGTGATGTATAGGGCCACAAAGGTGACGTCATGAGCCTCCCAAGGTCAACATCTAGTTGGAAGAGCAAGATTACCCTGGGTCTAGGTCTGCCAAAGTGTCTCCAGTGAAAATTCCTTCTTTCTTGATGGTGCAAGTCTCTATCATCTCTATGCCCCTGCATGGGGTCACAAGATCCATCTATGGGCTTTCAGCCCCATGGAGGTCCGAGCTAATGATCTCCCCATATGTACCTATCCACCAGGAAAAGTCATGCCAAAAATAATTACGCCCTCCATGGGATCATAAGTCATAGGGATCATAGAAATTTCAATCACATTCAATAATCAAATTACCCAAACATGTGCATCAAACCCCCATTTACCCAGACAAATGATCAAAGACGTTATGCATTTTAACAAGTCATGTTTGGAGAGGGTCTTAGGATGTCCTATTGGGATAATTCTCCTCAAGTTTGGGGTGTTTCCCAGGTGATATCCAATCTAGGTCATGCAAGTTTGTGAAATGGTGTAGGGGAAGTGTTTGGGCAGAGGGTGCAGTGATAATAGGGAAATGTAGGTCTTGCATGTGGGTGCATCTATAGAGGGCGAGATGCACCTTATCATGGATGTCTTTGTTTTCCATCCCATTCAATGCCTTTTATTCTTAGTCTTATTTCTTTTTGGTATTTTTTATTTTCAAGGGAAAAGCTGGTGGAGACTGTCATGGCGTGGTGACCAGAGGTGACAGTGTTACTCACAAGCATTTCATGAAAATGAGAAGGATGGCTCGTGATGATACCCCCTTTCCCTTTTCTATGCCACCAAGATTCACTACCCTGGTTTGGTGACCATATAGATGGTAGTGTCATACTTCTACATTCCCATGGTCCTAATAGGCCGAATCATGTTGAGACCTCCCATCCACCAACTAGTACCTTGAGTTTTTTTTTAATATTATGGGTCCCCTTTTCTTACTGAGAAGCCTTTTATTTCTTTCTCAGGAATCCCTGGGTGAAACATCTCAAAGGTTTCATTTTGTCTTTTAACTCTTGCCAACTATTTTACCCTTTGGGCCTTTAGCCCCTTCTTCCCACAAGGCAAGGTACAACCCTTCCTAGTGTTGCAAACCCAATTCCCGAACCAAGGTAGGGGAAGATGAGAGGAATAATGATGAAAAGTGGTAAGTATGGAAGGAATGGACGATGACCTTTCATAGACCCACCCAATGGAAATTCATCCTAAAGGGGAACCGACTTACTAGGGAATTCTGTCATCCACCCTAGGTATGAACAAGTTATAGAGCATAATTTCCAAGCAAACGCTATGAAATGAAGGAGAGTTCAGTGTGACATATTCAAATGCTTCAAAAATCAAAGTGACACATACCATGATACCCAAACTAATTACCTCATAGAGCAAGACCCACTACTACTTTAGGACCAGGATGGTGGGATGGATGCTACTGCTGCTAATAGACGAGCTTACGGGCTTCACTTGAAGAAAAGAAGGGCGCTCCAGGTCCAAGCTTAAGTCGTCTGGATCTTGGCACTCCATGTCTAGGAACTGTGGGCCTTGAGACATAATTTCGTTAGTTATCCCTAGGATAGGGTATAACATAGAATTCAAACAATCATAACTGGAGCTACGAGTAACGAAATTAGGCCTAGGAGGGATTGATGGAAACCTAGAGGAAAGAAGAATAGGCTGGGATAACAAGTGTTTTCCGATGCTGAGCAGAAAAGATCCAAAAATGAAAAACACAAAAGGAAACCGAATTTGGATGAAGAACCCACTATGCAGACTTCAAACAATTATATATTAAGCTACAGGCCACAAAATCAAGCTAGCAATAGATTGATGGAAAGTTGAGACAAAGGACAATAATCTATAATGATTTCATTCAACAGACCAGAGCCATAAATTCCAGAATGACCCAAGAAATTCAGAAAATGACCCAACAGGAAGAATGAATAATAAATCTAGATAGATATAATTTGTAAACTTTCATATGACGAATGTAACCACCCAGGAGTCTCTTCAACTCCCATTTGTAACTCCCACATCTAGATTTTCGAAATGCAAAATAAATTTGACATGTAAAAAAAACAAAATTAGGGGAAAATGAAATGAATGGCCATGAGAGATGAAGAGTCTCTCTTATTTTTATAAAAGAGATATAGTTGAATGGAAGAGGATTTTTCCCCTTTGTAACAAAATATGGTACTATTACTTCTGAGTAATAAAGAGCAGGAGACATTTCAGAAATTTGTGATTCTGATGGGTGTATATGAGACTATTCTTTATGCATTTATCTTCTTCTTGAGTAGATAGGATTATGTTGTATGTATTTTTTTCTGCTCTTTGTTATGTCTACTTATGCTATCACTTGTTTTCTTGTGGATACAAAAATGATGTTATAGATGTATTGTGCAACTATTTGCCTGTATATATGTAGCATTGTTGTTTTCATTTACCATTTGAATACATGAACTATTTCTAGTTCCAATGATATTATCTTTTGTTGTACTCATCATTTTGGTTATGCTCCCAGGATAGGTTAGTATTGGTTAGGATTATATTAGTTTTTTTGCAGTTAGATTAGCCTTAGGATTATTTAGAACTCTTTGGGAGGTAGTCCGCTGTCTTTTCCCTTTTTCTTCTTTTAATTTTCAGCAGAAGCGAGGCCCATATACTCACAGGAAACACTACGCAAAATGAGAGTAGGTTTGATTGGGACCTACCATGGGGCATTCTCCCTCATCTGCTTGACAAGTCATTCAAACTAGTCAACAAAATGCAAGCCTCATTGGTGTTCCAATTATACTGTTGAAAGAAGCAAACTAAGTAACTTCCTCAAGCTATGTTCAAACTTCATTGAGGACTTATTGTGGTGCCCTTTAAATGTGAAGGATTTCAGATATTTGGCCACATTCCATAGGATCTACGTCTCATTGTGTGAAGGCGTACTGGACAAACTGATCATGTTTAGTTGTGTGAAGTGACTGCATTTTATTTTGTGATGATGTGGGTTGTGTGAAGGAACTACGTTTAATGTTTCATTTCTATTGCAACTTGTTGAGCTTATCCTTTGTCTTTCCCGTGGTGGCTTAGAATGGGCTACAATTATGTTTTTTGTGGCGATAAATTTGCTTTCTTTGTAGTGGTCTGATGCATCACTGCTCCCATATCATTGTTGCCATTTTATTGCGGGATCCATCAGTGTTGATTTGAATTTTTGTCTTTTGGCTGATCCGTCAAAAGTATCCCTATGGTTGGATTTTATTCCACATTAATACTAACTCCCACTTTTTATTCACATTGGCTGTACTTTTGAGTCCAATTGACCAAATTTGTACTCACTTGTTGGATATTTATAAAATTATCTTATCTTCTCTAATTATCCACTCACAATACAAAATATTTGCTCCTGATTACTTGCATGTTTTGATATGACCTATATTGCAGACTTCAGGGACAATTGTGATGATTTGTGATAAGATCAATTTGATTCTCAATTTTGAAGGACCTTCAATGGATGTCTAATTCACGAGGTTCTGCATATTGTTCAATGAATGTCTAATTCACAAGGTTCTGCATATTGTGGTGGCACCTTCTCAATTTGGAAGTTTCAAAACAAGAGATATTTTACCTCAAAGTTTTGCTTAATTAAAATATTTTGAACGATATTTTCAAATATGCCTCCATATAACATTAGGCCATATTTTTTTCCTTTTGTAAAAGGCGGTTTATCATTGTTACAGGGCCAAGTACTATTTTTGGATAATAAACCATTACAACGTATTTTAAATTTTGCAATCTTTGGAGAGGGTAAATATCATGGTAGAACTGCCGATACTCAAAATTATTGTCATTCATGCAATACAAAGGTGTTTTTTGGTGATCACATGGGCGAAGGTTGGTTTGGTTGGGATGGCAGGGTTCGTGTTATGGTATTTTGTGATTGTGTTGAATGAGTAACCCATTTTACTTTTTTAGAGTTCATAGACATAAATTGCTAAGGGGGTATATTGTTCTATATTGTATTGAAAACATGATATTTAGGTTGAGTGGGATTCATATAAATTAAATGGACAACTATTAGCATTATATTGTGGAACTTAGTAATTGGTGAGGAAACTAGAGTGTAAGACAATGCTAACGTGTCAAGAAGAGCCCAAAAGGAGTTTCATTGGAGAAACAATGATGCATTAATTATAACAATTGTGGTAATGGATGACAACATTAGGTTTTGGGCCTTGTGTATGAGGCACATGAGCATGGTTTGGATGTAGGGTACAAGTGTTTTTTCTTGTCTTTGCAAGTCTATCGTCTCAATGTGATGGAAGACTTCTTAGGGTTTTTGATCTCTCAGTGGGGATGTTTTTTAATATGTTGGATTTTGTGACCATTAAGGGGTGATATTAGAATGTACTGGTCACATTTGTTTTGTGGATTTTACTTTTTATGTAAAATAAGTAAATGATGACCGTGTGTGTGATATGGAATAAGAAAATAAGGAAGGCCAAAATTCACATAGTGGATTCTAATGTGCCCTATAGAGAGAATTTGATTCATATGACATATACAAGTACTTTTTTATACACTTGTTATTAATTGTTTGTAGTGAGAAGCTGCCACTCCAACAATAGGCATCTATACAACAAATTATGGTAGAAACTAAACATACAATCCTGGTGTCAAATAGGATAAAAGAACTAAGAATGCGACAAAATGAAAGCCTTTAACTTGCTTCAATTTTTAATGGAATAATAAAAATATTCCTAAGCATTATAAACAAGAAATGAAAAATGCCAGAAATCTTGTTTAAAAGAGAATGAAAAGGTCTATGAAGTACACAAAACATGGGCTAGACTTGGAGAATGAGAAAAAATAGTGAAAATGCCATGGAGCAATTTTTAGAAAAGGAAAGAAAATTTCCAAATAAAATATATTGTCTTTGTTGTTGTTGTTTTTTCTCCTCCTCATGAAATGTGTGTGTTGTTTAAGTTTTTTGTGCTTTATAAATGTTTTTTTAAGGCTTAGTGGAGTTAAGGAAACTTGGGAAATCCTTCATTTTTTGAAAATCTTGACTTAAAAATATTAAAAGTAGTAATATAATAGAAACTATTAGGAAATGGCCTTAGCGATGTCCAAAACATTTAGAAATCGTTATTTTGTAAGCTTCTTGGAAATGGTTTTTAGTGGGAAAAGGTGATTCACAAACAAGGAATACATTTTATACTAATTGAAAATTTTGCCTCCGCTTCATTTGTAAAGGAACTAAAAATAATATGAGAAATTTTATATGGAAATGGGGAAAAAATTAGGGAAAAATGATGTCTCATTTGGTCTCTTGGGACAAATTTTAGATTCCTCAATTTAAAGGAGGTCTTGACATCAAGAGTTTGATGGACGTAGGAAAATCTTTGGGAGTTTTGTTAATTTTGGAACATAATAAAAGCTCTTGATGATTGGTGGAATTGAGTAATCAACTATAGGTATCTAGATAGGGAAAACCCTTATGATGTTAATAATTTTAATCTCTCCAAAGGGATCACCTCTATGGACACCATTAAAATTTCATTCCATCTAGTTTTGGAACACTTGTGTTGGAGTCCACCAAGAGGGGTAAATTCTTAGAAGCCATTCTCTCAAAATCATTCTACAATTAGGACCTAATATATTGAATTGGTTCCAAGGAAAATGAATTGTAACTCTTGAGACTCGGTAAGTGGAGAGACTCAAACCCTTGTCTTTGGAAAGTATGCAAATACCAATTTTCATACAAGGTCATATATATTTTGAGTGCAAACTACTTGGATACAACAAATTATATCGTATTGGAGTGAGAAAAACCCAAATACCTAAAGGGTTGTTTGGAAAAGACAAATAACTCAAGATTGAAAATCACATCTACATGGGTAGGAGAAGGCATTTATTACATATAATACCACACTTTAATCTACAATTTTATGGGTTGGTGGCTTTTAGAATAAGTTGTGCAATGGTGGATCTCAATGAAATGGCGGGTTAAATGAACTATAGCCCTTAAACTATGCACATACCATTTTTTATTTTTGTTTTTATTTTCTATCTATTTTCTTGCATATATAAGAATTTGACAGAATATTTGATGACATGATTTGAACTTTTAAGGCCTCCCTATGTGTTATTGATTTGAGAGATTTAATTCCATGAAATAGGATTTCTCTATAACCCTAATGTGGATGACTTTATATCATGTTACCATTCGAGTTTTTGGATGAGGATATTTTGGAGGACATTGGCAATATGCTAAGGATATATCATGTAAAATAACCAAAAATAAAAAATATACTTAAATGTATTGATTTGTGAATTGATGAACCTACCCAACTCACTCTTATAATAATATATAATACTGGAATAATAGGATGAAGAATAGATCCAAATAATCAACAATGAGGAGATTCCCTTAAAGTACAAAATATGCCATGACCATGACCATTTAAAGAAACATCACCAGACAAATAAAAAACCAAGTCAAGAAATTAAATTATATCTAGATGAGGTTTAGGGAGTAAACTCCAAAGGACTCCAAACGGAAACGATTGAGAAAAAGATGGGAGATGGCAAAAAAAAAATGAAAAGGTTAACATTCATGAATTCAAAACTTTGAATAAGGTGCATAAAAAAGGAGAATCAATCAATACGTGGACCATGACTCTAGGGCATTGAAAATTGACAAACATACAACACAAAGAAGAACAAAACACACATAGAACATGAAAAGAAAACCAAAGCCAACTAATGGAGAGATAGAAAATGGAACCCAACCTAATGCGTAGGAGATGATAAAGAAACTACAATCCACTAGGAATGAGTAATCTACAAAAAGTGAATAACATAAATTAAAAGGGACAAAAAATAAAAACACACCCTACATGATAGAAATCCCGGAAGGGAAAATGAGAGGAGGACCGGGGGCATCAAAATAGAAGAGACAAATCCAAAAGAGATCCCAAGAGAGGAGGAATTGCACGTGAAATAATAATAAAACACATCAGAAGTAATCATGGCTAAGAACAATGGAGATGAAGAAATGGGGGATTTTGACATGCAGTTGCTAGCATCAAGATTCAACCAAAATATTTGAGAGACTCTAAATGTGATTCAATTCAAGGAGTTGTCCAAACTCCAAAAAATGCAATAGAAACATGGAATCCTTGGATTCCCAGAGGGGATTTAAAAACAACACTCTCCAAGAAAATAAAAGGGGATCAAGTAAACTAGATGCATCAAGCAACCAATGATATGGGATGACAACTTTCACTCAATTTGGTAGATAGTCCCGAATGAAGGAACATTCATTTGGAACAACAAATGAGGAAAATCAACCAATGATATGGGATGACAGCTTTCACTCAATTTGGTAGATAGTCCCAAAGGAAGGAACATTCATTTGGAACAACAAATGAGGAAAACCAACCTCGATAGAATAAAGACTAGATGGATTCTTGGGAAGTGTCAATTTCTTATCCAACAATAATCCATTGATGTCTTATTTTAAAAGGGTTAAGGCCAAACACTTTTTTGAATTTCCTCTCAAATTCTCTACCAATAAACATTCCTTTCAGATTTAAAAGAATGTGATTTACACACCCAAATCTTAAAAACTGCATCAAACAATGGTGGAAGGAATGAGATTGCAAAATCATAATAAGGACATTTAAGATTCAATGGAAGATAAAATCCCCCATAACAAAGCTCAATGAGTGCAATGTGTATTTGGGAATATCTTCAAAAAAAAGGATGGAATGAAAAAAGAGATGGAGTACATCCAAGAGGCAATAATTCAAGAGGAACACATGGAAGGCTTAGCAACGAAAGCAATCAATCTTATGATAGAAATGGAAGATTGAGAGACTAAGAAGGTTTTTTTTGGAAACAAAATTTTAGAGTGAAATCATTGAAAGAAGGTGGAAAGAATATCAAATTATTTTACCAAATGAAATTTAAGTGTAGAAACATAAAAAACATAGGCTTAAAACATAATAAGGAGAATATATAGAATCACGAAGGAAAATAGAAGCGTAAATCAAAACCTTTTTCCGAGGCCTACTCACTAAGCCCTAGATAGACATGGATGAGGTAATATAACACATTTGAAAAATTATTCCAACATTATTTTGGTATGAACAAAATGAGAGATGATATAGAGCAATATTGAAAGAAGAGTCCAAGAAGGCTGCTTTGACCTATCAACAAGAAAATCCCTAGGTTTTGATCTCTTTCCAACACCTTTCAAGAACATTGGAAAATTATGGATAAAGGCTTAACGGACGTGGTGGAAGAATCCAAGTGTTGGGAATGTCTTATATTCTTTGCATGGTTATTCCCACCCTCTTTTTTCATGCGTCGGGGGTGGGAGCCCTTGACCAAAATTTTTGGGTTGTTTTTTGGCCTGCTTTTTGGCCTATTTTATGGTTTTCAACCCATTGTAATATAATCCTAGTTAAGGTATTAGGGTTGTCATACAATTCATGTTAATAGATTAAGGTTTTGGATATCGTGGAATATCTATATATTGTATTGTTAATGGTGAAGTTAATATAATTAAGAAGATAGATGTGTGGCTCTAAGGTTTGTTGGTTTTCCTAGTGAAGGGTTTCCAGGGTAAATATCTATGTATTGTGCATGTTTTCCATTATTGTTATTTCTATTTTTCTTAAGAATATGTCTGCATTTTTTCACTTCAAAGGTTTAAAACCTACAAAAAATCTTAAAAACATTAAATATTTCACCTCCATAACATTGATCCCCAAGTAATCAAAATCTTCAACAATAGAAAAAATTCAACCAATTACACTATGCAACAATATTGTATACAAATTTATAAAAAAGTTAAAGGTGCAAACTCAAAGAAATTATGGACAAAGTGATTATAAGAGGACAACATGGCCTTGTGGTAGGTAGGTAAATTGTGGATTAAATCGTTACAACCTAATGAATTGTCCATTCCTAGAGATCTTCTAAAAGGGCAACATGCCAATAAAGTTAGACATATTAAAAGCCTATGATAAGATTGAATTAGAGTTTCATTGTCTAGATGTTAAAATCTTTTGGCTTTGATAATAGATGGAAAAATTGGGTTTATAGTTGCATCTCCTCAATATAATATTCCATTTTGGTAAATGAGGCTCCAATAGCACCCTTCGATACAAATAGATGATACCCCACAGATAGAAGAAACTTCCATTCGTGAAGACAAAACTCTAATAAAAACATTGAATTTATTCCTTCAAGCATTAATACATGAATGGTGAATGGTGAAAAATTCAAAATGTTTCTTCAACACCAACATTCTAGCCCAAAGACACATAAGAAACTCCTTGAAATTCTAAAGAGCCTCCCTATTGAGAAAATTCTTAGGTGTACCTCTCATTGAAAACTCATGATGATCCTTTTCATTGCACATAATCATCGTCAAGATAAGAGTTAAACCAAACCATTGGACCTTCAAACTCCTATCCTTAGCAGGGATAATTTTATCTATCAAAATTATTCTTTAGGCTATCCCCATTTATATGTATTATCAATTTTCACTACACCAACATAAGTCACAAAGGAGGAAAACAATTTGCATTACAACTTCCTATGGGGAGAAGCATAGGGAGGTCGGGGGTTTGGTTGTAAAGAAAGTGGCCATGGGTGGCATGGAAAATTACATATCCCAAGAATAAAGGGGACCAAGGAACAAAGAAATTAAAAATCTTCAACAAGGTTCCAAAAGAAAAGTTGACGTTAAGATAGTTCAATGAAAATTAATGATATAACCCTAAGGGGGATATATATGGGGTTAAATACATATGCAATTAAAAAATGTATATGTAATAGGGGTCGACCTAATAAGGGGATAACATGTGCAATGAGTGAGAATATGTATAGATGGAGGTCAATATATTCATTATGAGGGGAGGACCATATGATTTGGATATATGGATGCATTATGGTTATTTTGAGGAGGTTATCCTATTCTATAAAGAGTTATTGTGTAGTTTATCTCTATTATCTCTTTGGGAGTTGAGCTCCACATTCACATTTGGTGTACATTGTGTGTATTATTGTTTATTATATTAGTTGAAAGAAAAGATACATAACACTTGGCATTAGAGTGGATGATCATTGGTTTAGCTCCTTCAAATGAGTCATCTTGCCTTTTTTGCTACAAATATTTGTTTGATATTGAAATTGTGTGTGACTTGTAGAAAAGAGGACATATAGAACTATCTCTAGTCCAAATTTTAGAATCTACTTCACTATATTGTTGAAGTTATAGGCTGTACAAGTTATGGTTTTTTTCTAGTCTTGAAACTTGGCTCAAACATGTATTCTCAATAAAATTCATATCTGAAGGGTATTAGAAAGGTCCAAATCTAGTGTCACTCATGTTGATTTTTCTAAATGAGATGATATTGTATATATTGGAATGATGTTATTACAGTGATGAGTGTTTCATATATATAGAACATATGGTGACCATCCATGAAAGGATGCGTCCCTTGAATAATAAATAACTACTTATTTATTATATATATTTATACTAAATTGATTTTCACTTTTTACTTTTCACATTATGAATACCGACCACAGTTACAATTTCAACACTCCCTCTTAACTAGGGAGGTATTCATAACATATGAAACATCAGGAGAAACCTGTCATATGATCTGAGAGAATATCTTCCCGATGTTGTCCAAACATCAACATTCCCTCTCAACGAGGGAGGCATTCTTCACCATGCCAAAGATTGTCTCTGAAGTATACAAACTTCACTCTAGACTCATGACACCTATCTATCAGTCTTGGGAGATGTCTCTCTCCCACCTGAACCGAGAGGAAACTCCCTTTGCGGCTCTCCTTCTGAGCGAATTTACTCTCTTTGAGATTAGTCTCTGCATCTTCAAGCACTTCGAGTCCATATTATTCCTTGTCATAATCAAGGAAAGACTACGCTTGGGCCCATTTATCACAAGTACACCCTTGTGATAAATGTATCCTATCTCGATTGGTCTGCAACCCAATCTAGGAAAAGGTTCGCTCGATGCTTACTAGGGACATTCACCTGTGGTTATACATGTCATGTAGATGGTATCCACAAGACTTGAGCTAGCTCATACTACAAGGGGTGGCTAGTCCCTTGGGGATGATCAAGCTAAGTCATCTTGAACCATATTTGGCACATAGAGGTTTCCTCATGAAACCAATGTCTTGGTTCCTTCATCTGATCATCTGAGGCACATAAGGATGAAGTCCACATTCCTTCCTACTAGTCCATACAAGACTCTCTGTGGAGAATGTCTCATGATGCTACCTCAAACATCAACATTCCATCTTAGCTAGGGAGGTATATTTTCATGATGTCTTCATCTAGTAGTCCACTGACTGCTCTGCAATCAACTAGTAGCACACGACTACGACCATGTCATCGATAACGTGAATCATCCACCACAGTCTCTACAATCAAGCAACACATAACTACTCCAAGTGATCTGATAATCTCCATGACAATCATCTAGTAGCACACAACTATTGTCCAAAGACAAAGTCTCTTCCAATGGTACACAACCATTGTAGTAGCATACAACTATTGTACAAAGACACGCAATCCCTGCCAGTGGTACACAACCACTATAGTAGCATACAACTACTGTCTAGAGACACACAGTCTCATGACTACACATGTGTCCCGTAGTTGTCACACACTTAACGAAGTGTCACGTGACTATCTGAGCCACACTCTATCTGAGTAATCTAGGCATGATGTGAGTCATCTGCATCATCTCTAAGCTATACTAGCATGATGCTACTACATCATATCTAATCTGTCCTATCATAATGCGACTCAAGCATATGCATCATATCTAAATTGTACTAGCATGATGTGGGATATCATCCACATCATCTCTAAGCCATACTAGCATGATGTGAATGCATCATATATAAGATGTACTAGCATGATGTAGATCAATGCCTCTGCATCATCTCTAAGCCATACTAGCATGGTGTCAATGCACCATCTCTAAGTTGTACTAGCATGATGCGAGTCATCTACATCATCTCTAAGATGTA
Organism: Picea engelmannii; assembly: GCA_009831015.1. Classification (NCBI taxonomy): domain Eukaryota; kingdom Viridiplantae; phylum Streptophyta; class Pinopsida; order Pinales; family Pinaceae; genus Picea; species Picea engelmannii. The sequence goes on along the minus strand of ML779493.1, from coordinate 414,157 downwards.
CTAGCATGATGCTACTGCATCATATCTAAGTTGTACTAGCACGATGCGTCTCAAGACATCTGTATCGTATCTAAGCTATACTAGAATGATGCTGAAGCATCATATCTAATATGTACTAGCATGATACAAATCAACACTCCCTCTCAACCATCGAAGCAATCTCCACAAGTCCCAACTTGTCCTTGAAGTACACAAACTTCGCTTTGGACAAGTGCTTTGTTAGAATATCCGCTATCTGCTCATCGGTGGAGATATACTAGAGTTTTACTTCTCCCTTATAGATTCGATCACGGATGTAATAATACTTGTCTCAATGTGCTTCAACCTATCATGGAACATCGTGTTATCTGAAAGATTCACACAATTTTGATTGTCATAGAATATCACGGTCGAATTCGACACCTGATCAAATAGTCCAGAAATCAACTTACGCAGCCATACTGCTTTCGTACAAGAATGACATGCTGCAATGTACTCTACCTTTATAGTGCTGAGTGCCACAAACTTTTGTTTCCTGCTAATCCAAGATATTATCGCTAAGCCCAAACTAAAATAGGTACCAAAGGTACTCTTTCTGTCATCTGCAGTCCCTACCCAATCAGAGTCTGTATATCCTTGCAACATTACTTCTCCACTTTGAGAAGTATCTGAGTCCATACCCAAATGTACCACATAGGTACCTCAACACATGTTTTGTAGCAACCTAGTGCAATTGCCCTGGTTCACTCATGAACTGTCTCAAGGTGCTCATAAAACATATATATGGCCTGGTGTTGACCAGGTACATCAGGGACCCAACTAGTTGTCTGTACATCGTAGGGTCCACCAAATTTGATTTTGAAGTTGCCTCATTCAACTTCTTCAAATTTGATATCATGGGTGTGGCCATGGACCTGTAGTCCATTATGCCATATCTCTGCAAGATCACAACTACGTACTTCCTCTGTCAGAGGAATTTCTTGCCTGGCCTCTACCACACCTCCAATCCATTGGAGAATACTCAATCTCCTGACAGGAACAATGGATCATCCCAAGAATAACCAATCTGGGACTAGCTCCTCTAGAAGTGGATCTGCATGTACTGAGAATAGCTCCTCCACTCTCTCTGGAAATGCTCCCTCTGGATCTCTGGAATTGCTCCTGGGCTTCTGCAACTGCTCCCTCTGGAACTCATACTGTGTCTACGACCTCCATTGGATCTATCACCATAGATGTGCTACAGTGGGTCTGACTGGATGTATCCACGATCATTGGAACTGTCTCTGCTATTTGGTATGATCCCGTCCTGGAGGTATACTACTCCTAGAGACTTTTTGTCTTTGAGCATCACGTCCGACAATGTCTCTCCTTGACATCATGTTGGAAGGTCTTTCCCTCCATGTCTACCTTTCTGCATGGGCCAACTTGCTCCCTCTTACACTGAAGCGAACCCTGCTTATCCAGTTTTCCTTTTCCATATTCATCTTTAAGAGGAAATAGAAATATTAAGCTAGCACAAACTTTGTGCATGAACTTACTTTTCCAATCGAAGATGGGTACATTTCACCAGTAATATCTTTGAAGCAGAAGATGCGTGGCTTATTATTTTCGATTCTTGCAACAATTTCTGTCAGATTAAAGGATAATCCATCTCCTCCTCCAACCTTCAAAAACAACAACTAATGCTCATCGCAACCATTGTTGAAGAATAATCCTTCACAAAACTTCCACGTCCTCAAATTTGATTCTCAAGTATTCCAACTCTCTAATTTCATTTGACTTCAATAAACTCAAACAGAGACAAAAAGATGAGCAAGAGCTTATTTCAATTCTTCATACCCAGAGTTCGAAACAACCATCTCAGCTATTATGAACTTATTTATTGAAGCTCAACTTTATCACGAAGCTCAAATCAGAGTTCGTAGGCTTGGTGCTCACGTTTAGCACGAATCTCAACTTCTCGTCCCTCTTGGTAAATCTCAGCATTCTCGGCTCCACTGTCATCGCCGTCTCTTCTCGAAATTCTGGGTTTTTGTGTTCACACTTTTGCCACGTGTTCTACGCGATTATTGGGGAATGTGAGTCCTGGATACTAGGCCTGTGCCTTGATCCCACTCGATCACCTTTCACACAACTGGCCATAGTATATTCCAGCTTCATCTCCTTATTTCAGACGACGTCCTCCCACAACAATGATGAAACAAGATTTCAATCACTATACACGAGTTATTTCAAAACACCGAGCCAAACCTCTACACAGTTTGAAGTATGTACTTTGTTATGGATCATAAAGGGACTACAATTGAATTATAACCCTCTGTAAACAGTTATCCCAGCCCATCCTATTTACACATTTCATTTCTTATTCTCCTCTAGGTCACAGTACTTTGAGAAATGAAACACAAAACCAATACACGTTACAGCAGCCGTTCATACCTCCATGCCCAGATCTTGCTCACAGGAATACAAAGATCAGGAAAAGTATAATTGCAGGAAGCATTGCCACCGAATATCCCAAATAGAAAAGGTGCCATACTTAGAACCCAATACTGTAATGCATTCATGAAACTTGACTTGTTAAATAAGCAGTTTTGGGAATTGTTTCCCAATTTATGTTAACCTCAATTTTCAACTAGAGAACTTGCTTTCAGTTTGTAAACTCAAATGACAACTTAAGATATGCACAAAAGATTTTCCCCATCTAGTTTGCCCCCTTTACAACATCTAGTTTCCCCCCTCTATAACATTTTGAAAGAATACAATTAATTTTCACTAAATTCATAACATTCAATCTTCTATGTTACATGTATCTTTTCTAGTTAATCATGAGTTTAGAAAGAATTGTTATAAAACTTTGTTTCAAATCTTGAATTCAACACTACCAGAGAGAAAGTTGTGCAAATAGAGGCAAGCAAATAAATATGCATTTTGATGCCTCCATTATTAACCTTCAAATATACCCAAATCATTAAGTTGCGATGTAGTTAAAGGTTATGTTGAAGCTCCTTTAAGATAATTTCAAAATATAAACAAGTGGTCAAAGATGATGCTACACTAAATTTTCCCAAGGAATATCATTCCCTACTTCATGAAAGCTTAAAAATTCAAGCAATGTGCCAATCATGGTATATATAGATTTTATGGCCTTTAGAATTAGTTACCAGACTTAACAACAAGAAACGACCATATTAATTGTGATAGAGAAGGATATTGAGCCTCCAAACTTGATGCATTCAGCTCTAATTTGGAGATTTGTGGTCTCAAAACTTTCAAATCCATTTTGAGGCATATGAAACATTTTAGGGTCAAAGTTTTTTGTGCATAGCTCTATCCCATCGATGTTGTTTTACACATCGAGACCTTAGAGTGTGAAAATCACCTCAATATGAGTTCGTCTGCGGAAGTTATTCCTCTCGCAAGTGACCTACCTTGTTGACCACCAAAGAACTGAGTGGATGCCACATTAGTTCCCATTACTCACGTGTCAACTTTCAAGAATATTCTAGAAGGTCCAAAATCCTAACACTAATTGAGGGTTGAGGCATGCAAAAACCCTAACCCTAGACAACTATTAGGCTATGTTAAATATTGGGTCACTAGGATGATATGGGTTCCATTCTTTTAACATTGTACTTGTTCCATAGTTGAGTAGAGGATCTAGGACTGAGATTTGAGAGCACAGCGAAGGAATAATATTCTGTACCAATCGTTCAGGCCATAGTTTCAAAAGCAATTCCATAGTGAATGCCCCTTTTTTTGTATTTGCATTTTCATAACTAAAGAAAATAGAGAATAACATAGGCCTCCCCTTTTAGCTGGGTTTTCTCCCATTTCAAGTTTCCCAAGATATGTCTTGTGTCCATTTGCCCTGTTTCTTTCATTTTTCACATTTAAGTTATTTTCATAAATTTGAGCGTTAGTAATAACAAATATTGGATCCAATGAAATAAATTGAATAATAAAATATTGCAAGATCTATTGTGATGAATTGCTCCAATGGAATTTCCATGACAATTTACAGATCATTTAATGTAGCAAATCTACAACTAAAACATTCCTAAAACGTCCCTCACACACCAATAACCGTTCCCCACTAATTTATGAACGATTTATTCTCGTTCCAAAGTTATTGGAAATTCAAAAACTTCAAGTATTTGTTTCCCACTTCTGGAGTGGTTCCTACAAAATTAGGTAAATTAATGATATTTAACTTGGTTTATATTTGATATTTAAAACGCTACTTTATAATGTATTTTAAAGTGCCATTCTTGTTTATCACTTAAAATTATGAACATGTGAAGTGGATTGAATGTAGGTGTGCACCCATGTTTACTACCAAGACCATATTTCGATGTACATGTGAATATCTCTCTTCTAGAGTAGATATTTTATACATCTTAATTGGCATAACCATTAAAGGATTCAATGCACATATTTGATTTAAGCATCTTTTAAGGTATTATCCAAGTTCTCTCATTTTGAGTGTTTTTTTTTCTTCTATTTAGTTTCTAACATGCACACTTGTGTATCAATTGGGTGTAGTTTGAGTGGTTGTGAGGAAAAGTTGTTACCCTTCTCACACGAATTCAAATTCCACTTTGCAACATGTTTTCTCTTAATGAATCAATTGTTGATGAATTACAAATAATCTATCCATGAATTGTTGATTTAATCTTGTACCTTGAAGAATCTAGATTATACCCTAGATACCATGCTCATTATGAAAATAAGTACCAAAATTATTTTTATCATAGAAAAAAAAAACATCACACTTACATATAATTCCCTCTTCAAACTTTTTAACATAGCCTTGTAAATATTATATAATTCCCTCTTCAATTATTTTGAATTTTTTTAACATATAAATATTGTATGAGATGCACAATTCCTTGAAAAAGGCATTAAGAATCTTTAAGATTAAAAAACTAAAATATTGGAATAATTGTTAATAGAAAAAACCCTAGGAAAGTAGAGGACCCATTAATATAGTGAGTCCAAGTTTTATTCCATTCCCTTGCATCAACATTATGGGTTGTATTACTATTTTTCTATTGAGCTTTTGTTTTCTAGGTATGTGATGTTCACTTCCGGGGAATTAAAATTTATGACTTCCCCCTTGAATTGTAGTATTTTTTTTTTAAGGGAACCGATATACTCAGTCCATAATTAAGTTTCTTTTGACATTAACTCCGTAATATTACGATTGACAAAAGATTTAAGAGTTCGTATGAGCCTTGCGTGGCAGGAAAGGATTTTCTTTTGGATAGTTATGATATTTGTATGGATGTGTATGTTTGTTGAATATTTTGGTTTATGGTATTTGTAATCCATTAGAGATAGATTTTATGTGAATCCCAACCCATCCTTGAATATATGCTTATTATATATACTATACTAAGAAGGTTTTTTTTTTAATATATTATATATTTAAAATATAATAAATAATAATATATTTAAAACATTAATATATTTTTGCTGGGAGACTATGTGTGGATTTCAAATCTCAAATTACTTTTTATTTATTATTATATTTATTAGGAAAACTTTGTACATATAAAAAACTACTATGCTATTAGTTGTTATTATAATTATGTTAATATGGCTTTAGGTAGATACCAATCTATTATGGACTTCATTTTGTTATCATAATTATTTAAGTAAACCTTAGGCAAATCCCAAATTACTATGTGTAATGTTTTTTGAGTAAGTTTTAAATGAGATTTGTTGTGAATCATTTTGATAAGTCTTTTAGTTTCTTTAGTATTTTGTTTACTACCTAATCTATTAATGGATTAATGAATTTAATGGTGCCATTTTCTCTTGGTACTTATGGTTGAACTAAAAACATGTTTTCATTTATTCATTGACTCTTGGGACTTCCCTTAAGAAACTATGGACTTTTTGGACTTTGATCATGAGCATAAGTGAGTGTTGGTTGAATTAGGAGGAGATCCTATATCACTTAGTTTGACTAGACTTCTTGTGCCTTTATTTAGTTTGGAATAATTTCATTAGTATAAAGTTATGGTATGATTGCATACTTGAATGATCACTATCTTAGGTAGTACTATGTATTTGTCTCACATTAGTGCATGTGTGAAAGAGATTAGCCTTAAGAAAGAAGGATCTTAGCACATGGGTGAACTTGAGGTTTTGAATTCTATGGTTGGGTAAATGTCGTTCAATATAATTGTAGAATCCCTTCAGTAGTGGAATATTCTATGGTGAACCACTATTTATGTTCTTTGGATTATTTTTAGGAAATAACATGAAGTTTAAATATCAATAGTAAGGTTTCCAAAAATGCTATCATACAAGTTAAGAACTAATATAGATACATACATATAACCCTTCTCGAGTAGGACAAAATAGTGTGGTTGTGGTTGTGTAAACAAGTCTAGAGTGGTAATGTTCATCAAGAATGGTGGTTGTAGAAAAAAGTCTCATTTATCAAATTGGAAAACATTACGTCCTCACCTTATACTTATTGCATCGATATTTTAAAGTAGTTTTTGAAGAAATGTCTACCTACCTTGTTACTATAGAATTTAAAGTTAACGGGCCACTGGGCCTTAGAAATTTATTAAACATGAGTGTTAGTTAGTTGGAAACAAATGAGTATTTCTTGGAATGACATTTTCTTATGTTATTGTGTAGGTGTATGAATTTCATGAACTTAGTGGTTGTAGTCTCTTACTATGTTCTATACTTTATGTGAATAGAAAGTTCTTTGTTTATTAATTCATCACACATAAGATGGGGAAATCATATCATAATATTAATGGTTGTAATTTAAGAGATTATTGTCTCTAATAGAGGGTTCCCATAATGTTACCCTATTTCTTTGGGGCATTTGACCTATCATAATCCTTAGTGGTTGTAATGATAAGAATCCTCCCTGGGACTAATATATGTATTGTTATTTTGGATATTTTAGTCATTGTATAAGTTCTACTTTCTTGGATACCATGACATGCACAAATAGTCTTTACCATGAACTTGGTGAAAACATAGATGAAATCCATTGCAAAAACTAATATTTTTAACCTTCTTATTCTTTTATTCCATTGAATTTCCATGTGCTAGTTGATGATGTGGACATGTATTTGTATATGTCAACTAATCAACCAATTGTAGGTCATCTATACTTAGCTATTTTTTCTTGTTTTCTAGCGATCCTTTTCCATAGGTCAATGTCACAAGGCATCTCTATGGGGCATCCTTATAGGTCATATTTTCAAGCCTTAAAATTCCTTTGAGATAACCCACTAAGGATTAACTTATTGAGTGGACATGTTATTAGAGTGATGTCCTTTAATGACACCTCATTAGTGCCACATCACTACATATCGATTATTTTCAACCTATATCACCCTACACATGTCATACATGACACATAATTAATGCCATGTCAATATGCCATGTTAGGATTCCATTCATCATCATGGCATGTCATCACCTAAGTAGTATTGTTAACAAATCCTTGGTTGACACATGTCACTAAGCTACATCATCCTTAGGCTCATTATCTTAGCATATTAAAGGGGCCTCCATGCTTAGTCTTTATTTTGTGTTAGTAGGCTATCTTCACAAACATCACCTTGAACTACCCTTGTGGGTCATCCGCTCGTGAGTGAAACATGTATGTCAAACTTAGTTGAATTTTCTTATGGCCTTACATGGGCCATAAAAACATCATACCCCCACAAGGTTTAACCTACTCCCTTTGAACTAACTTGAATACAAATGGACGACATGCTATGATTTCTTCCACCCTACCACATGTCACCATTGAATTAATCCTTTAGTGGGACACATGAGTAATGCCATGTCAGTGTGTCAGGTTAGTATTCCATGTTAGCATGCCACATCATCAAGACATGTCATCACCTAACTAGTAATGTTGACCAATTGTTAGTTGACACATATCCTAGGTGGGAAATGTCAGTAGGCCACATCATCCTTAGTATCATAATATTATCATTGTTATTATAGGGGACCCCTATTATAACCGTTAGAATTGATATAACAACAACTTCATTGAATACCTTTGGATGTACTAGAGATAGTTAGTCGACAACTGAAGTTCAACTAGGTGAGTTGATGCAGATTTTAACCTTGTATAATAAATTAATGTAAATGGATTCTTAATAAAAACATAAAATATACAATGGCACAAACACACACACACATTACACATATATTTTACCCCGAAAATCCAAACTAGGAAAACCAACAACTTGTTTAGAGCCTCACCTCTAATAGTTTATTCATCATATATCTTCATTGTTTACAGTACACTATATATAGGATCCAGTGGCATCCAAAAACCCTAAACCATTGAATCATGTTAGTCAAAAACCCTAATTCCTTAACCATAATTAGAAAACTATTGGCGAAAACAATGTGCCAAAAAACCTCTAAAAACAGATGCAAAAAACTGTTAATTTTTATTTTTTTCAGGGGTGCTGCCCTCGAACCCTTGCGAAGGGGGTCTCCCTCTCCCCTACAACCCCACATATAGGGGGGATTTACCCCCTTGTGACCCCCCAAATAGGGGTGGATGCACCCTCCTTGCAACTACCATTCTAGGAGGGGCTCGAGCCCCTCCCTGTGACCCCCTACGCACCCGGTTGTGAAAAGAATATAACACATACCAAATATTCTCCCACTTGTTTTATTTATATTCATAGTCAACATCCCGAGAAACAATGCCCATATATCCTCTACACCAAGAGAACTTCTTAGTTCTCACATATTTTGTTAATGAATCTATAACATTGTTCAAAGTGTCCACCTTCATCAACAACACCTTATTTTCTTCAACCACGTCTCTCACAAAGTGATACTGAATATCAATATGCTTTGTCTTTGAATCATAAGCCATGTTCTTCGCTAGGAAGATTGCACTCTGACTGTTACAATCTATTCTTACAGCTTGGTGTACCAACCCAATACTTGAACACAATCTCCATAACCATACTGCTTCTTTGCTTGCATGAGTGGCTACCATGCATTTAACTTATGTAGTTGAGAATGCCACTATAGATTGTCTTTTGCTCATCCAAATGATTTCTCTTGCAAATAGGTTAAACACATATCCAATTGTAGATATTCTATGATCCAGATCTCCAACCCTGTTTGCATCAACAAAGCCATGTATGTCCAACACTATGTCCCATCCTAGTATTCCTTGGTAGCACAATCCATAACTAGTAGTGCCACACAATATCTGAAAACCATATTTACTGTTGTTCAATGATCCTTCCTTGGTTTTGACATATACCTGCTCAAAACTCCCACTGCATGTGCAATGTCCAATCTAGTACAAGTCATTGCATACATCAAACTACCAACCACACTAGCATATGTAACATATGACATGTCCTCTTCCTCTTCTTGTGTCTTAGGACACTGATCCATAGATAACTTTACACCTACATAAATATGAACCTTGACCAATTTACATTCCTACATATTAAACCTCTACAATATTGTCTCAACACATTTCCTCTGATTTAACCATAGTTTCCTATTTGATCGATCTCTTTTAATTTTCATGCCCAAAATGAAATTTGCAACACCAAGATCCTTCATGTTAAATTTAGAGGACAACTTAGTTTTCACATTCTGGATAATATTCTTGTCGTTTCTTATCATCACCATACCATCCACTTACAAGACCAAATAAATAACATGATCACCGATTAATTTGAAATACACACATTGATCCACTTTGCTCCTTGTGGAATCAAGTCCCAACATATAAGTATCAAATTTTTGATACCATACTCTTAGTGATTGCTTTAACCCGTATATGAAATTTTTGAGCTTGCATACTAGCTCTTTCTTTCCCTTCAGAACACAACCTTTTGGATGCTTCATGTAGAACTTTTCTTCCAGATCCCCATGTACGAATGCTATCTTCACATCCATCTATTCTAATTCAAAATCAAAAGCAACAACAACAGATAAAATGAATCTAATAGGAGTTAACTTGGCAACATGAGAACAAATTTCACCAAAGTCAATTTGTAGATTTTAACCATGTAAAATTACTTACTGCAAATAGATTATTAATAAAAACTATAAGAGATACAATGGCACACACACATTACACAAATATTTTTACCATGGAAAACTAAACTGGGAAAACTAGCAACCTGTGTAGATCCACACCTCTAATATTTTATTCATCATATATTTCTTCATTGTTAACAATATATATATATATATATATATATATATATATATATATATATGATCACGTGACATCCAAAACCCCTAATCCATTGACCCGGATTAGTCAACAACCCTAATTCCTAAACCAGAATTAGAAAACCATCAATGAAAACAATGTGTCGAAATGTAACATCCCAAGTTTTAATCCCCACAAATTATAATTCGATTTAGGATAGTGAGCCAATGTGTTGGGGCGAGGATCCTGTATTGGTTTATTGTGGCTAGAGGCCGAATGGTATATTATGTGCATTAAAGTAATTAATAAAAATAGTAATCGCTGGCTGCGATACAAAATGGATGAAGCAAAATNGGGGGGGGGGAGGGGTTATGATTCCACAAGAGAGAGGGGGTCCAAGGGGGAATTATTCATGGGTATTAATCCAACCCACATTCCTAAATTATTATTATCATTGTGTATAACCTTCTAATTTATATTGAGTGTTTCCAAATCCAATCATCAAATTCATGTAAGAGGGTGGGTGTGAGAAGTCAAATCCCATAGTTATTGGAGAGCATGGGAATGGGTACAATTATCTTGGGGAAGAGTGTAAGTCTAGTCAAGAAAGAAAACAAAGAGAGGAAATTCATATGGCCAATGGCTCGGGGGCGATTTTTGGGACAATCACATTTTTGCATAGAGGGCGGTTTTTACTTCAGTTTTTGGACAACAGGAGAAAATATGAGTGGTGGGATGAGAATCAACCATGTTGGGTTTGAATACAACCATTGTTTAGCTGTGTTTTATGTTGAGAAATAGGCCTATGTTCCTATAAACTGGGCTGTAAGCCTGTGAAGCATTTTAATGTTGAGAAAATGACTCAAGAGCTTTGTGACCGCTGTTGTGAACACTCTTGGAGTAGCTGGGAGGATTATTCATCAACCAAATGCAATAGAGATCTAGAGGGAAGTGGGAAGGCCCGAGGGATTGTGTGCAGTGAAGGGGGATCCCATTCCTTGGGTTGTGCAGGATGTAGAAAATAGAGAGGAACCTGGGTTTTTGGGGCTACTGTGTGTGGAGAGTGGATAGCCAAAGGGCCAAATATCCTCGTGGACTCATAACCTTAGATTGGGGGTGGATGAATGTTGAGAGAAAATGAAAAAAAATGCCTATAGATCAGAGTTTCATCCTTCATATGCAACAATTTGGTTAGCTATTAACATATAAGTTCTCTGTTGTGTTTATTATGATATTCTGCTGTGTAAATGGTTTATATGAATGCTGTGTGTTTTCTATTTGCTTGAGCTGTTTCACTCATGTTTTAATATATGCTGTTAGATGCATTTATAGCTTTGGTATCAGTCAACATGGTTAAATTTTTGTGTGATCTATAGCTGGTAATCTACAAGAATTTAATTAAGTAGAAAATCTTAATTTTAATGTGTATTCCGCCCATAATGTTACTCAACTGGAGGTTGGGTATGTTACAATATGGTATCATAAATTCTAGTTCAACATCGAGCTTGTATGGGCCAATAACCAAAGTGAATTGGTGAAATTCTCTATTACAGACTGCGATCTATGCAAATTTGGGGAAAAATAGTGGAGAACCATAGCGAAAATCCCAAATTCATGGGAAAATTCGAGTTTTGAATTACCCATTAATTTTTGAGGTGTTTAATGTCATCAATCGACCAGGTTATATAGTAAAATTCGATGTGCAAAGTCACATTTCACATTTTAATGACTACTACAGAGTTATAGGAAGTTTGGTAAATCGACGATCGAGATCATGTTTGATCGCGAGATCAATGACCAAGATTAACCTTGATAAATTTAAAAATTTGTAAAGTTTCAATTGTTTGGAAGGTTGAGTAAATCAACGATTAGGATCTGTTTTCATCATTATTTTCATAGGTTGGAAGAGGGAAGTTGATCAACGGTCAAGATCTTCTTGTCTTGAAGATTGATGGCTTAAATTTGTCGAGGATTTTGATCGAAAATTTCTAACTGTGGAAATTCGCCAAGATAAATCACCAATGGCCAATGTTTGGGTCGACCGAAATGATGAAGAGTTTGGTTTGGCCAAATGACATCTCCGATGGCCGATGGATGATGGTCGGGCATAAAATGATTCAACAAAGTATTTCAAATCAAGAAAGAAAAGTCGCCGATGGTTGGTGAAGTATTTCGAATCAAGTAAGAGAAGTCTCTGATGGCTGATGGGTCAATGGTCGGGCATCAACCAATTCAACGAGGTGTCTGGGTCGTCCAAGAGAAACAACCGATGATTGATGGAGAAAAGAGGGTGATGATGTGTCATGCTATGCCAGAATCCATGTGTCATGCCACACCAGCTAAGTTGACACCTCAGGATGATGTGTCATTCCACATCAACATACACATGTCATTCCATGTCAGCAATTTCCACATCAACCTAGAAGTGGCCTATGGCCAACGACTGGGTCAGATGAATTAAGGAAGTGTTTTCTACAGTCAATGGGGATGAACGACGACCGATGGGCCGATGGTTGGGTCAGTTGGCTAAGCGATGTGTTTTGAGTGTTTTTCAAGAGAAATGGATAACGATTGATGGTAGGATCTACTAGTTTGGAGGGTGTGCAAATCGGTCGTCAAGAAGTTGGGCCAATGGCTGACGATCAGATCGACAATTTGGGGAAAGTGTCCCGCACAACCAAAGGAAAGTGTTGATCACCGATTGAACGATGGATTCAGATCAACGACTCTGATTTCACCCAATTTTGAGATAAACGACTTATATTTAAGCGCTGTTAATATAGTAAAACAATCAATTTTATGTGAAATTTTGTGGTTTTTGAAGGTCATTAATTCGTGGGACATTTTTGAGGGCCTAAATGGTGTTTTTATCCAATAAAAACCCACAAGAATAGAGTGTACCAAGGTAAAATGAGTCTCTGTATCTTGAATAAAATATCTCAAGGATATCTTTCCAACAAGCTAAACTGTTTGCAAAACAAAGCTCGTATGAGAAAGTTACAACTGAAATAGTCAAGGTAAAATTTTCAGCACTAGTTTACTTTCGAAGGGCATAACTCCTTGCTCAGAAGTATGTTTGGGGAACATGAGTAGTATATGGAAACATATTGAACCATAGAATACATCCATGGCGCCAAATTTTAGTTCTGAATAAGTAACAATGTGCAGGATGAGAAATAAGACACATGTAGCATACGTGGTTAAAAATGTAAAACAAGCAAAACTTCTGCGGGCTATAATTAGTAGTTCGAAACTCGGTTAAGGATGAAAATGTGGCCCATAATTCATAAGGTAGTAATGGAAATACCCAATTCATATTCTGTCAATATCCCAAAGGAATTGGTGTAGGTATGCATAAATAGGGTTAAAACTGATAAGCCAAGAGAAGGTGCAAAGGGGCAAAGTTGTCATTTCTAGATTGTTGCAGATTTTGACTAGAGCATTGGTTTGACAATATGAGAGTTACCATGAATTCAATGCTAGAAGTATTATCCATTTCATAAAGAAAAATGTTCTTGGTTTATGATATATTTTCTTCTACAAGTGGCAAAAGTTGGTGTTTGATATTATTTACACTAGGGAGAAATGTGTACAAAAGGGTTAAATTGGCAATATCCAATTGCGTATAACTTTCTGCCCGATGCTCAAAATTGAGAAAGAAAGGAGTCATTGAAAAAATATTGGATAGTAGAATCCAGGTATCAATTCATAATTTAATTTTGAGACGAGGAATGATTAAGGAATAAAAAAAAAGGTTTTTGGTGAGTTTGAAGGACACCTTTGAGCAAAATGGAAATTTTAGGAAGCCATAACTCTTGGCTCATAACTCAGTTTGAAGCACGCGTACGGTCATTGGAAAAGTAATCCAAAGGAAAACATGGTAGAATGTATAAGTTCTCTAGGGGAGCATCGTGTTGCTCCATAAATTTGTAGGAGCAAGTGGAATTGGATTCCATGAATCATGTAATTACTCAATGTAAAGATTTTTCCAAATAATGTCAAAGTTTGGAGAAACTCTCCGAATTGATACAAGTGAGTACCAAATGTGACTGTTGTGTAAGTAAGAGTGTTTATTCTCATTATAGTGCCTATGCATAAGTATAGATGTACATTTTAAGTACAATGGTTTGGAAAAGTAAAAAGAGGTTGATCTTATTAACAGGGCATTGTTAATAAGTAGGGGAGCACTCTAGAAGATAGTGTTGTGTGAAAGGATTTATAGCAGAAGATTAAGATTCCTCAATGATTATTGTGTGGGTATATTTTATAGATTAATCCCAAGGTCCATTGGATAGGGGCGAAGGTCAAGGTTTTGAAAGTGGATGAAGCAACAAAGAACTACAAAGGAAAGTGCAGGGCATGTGATGCAAGGTTGACAAAGGCCTAAAGAAGAGAAAATGAATATTAATATTTAGTTGCTAGAGAGTCTGAATGTCTTGCAAAGGAAGGTCAATATATATTTTCACATAAGGTATGAATCCAACAAGTGAATAATTTTATTGCATGCACAAGGAGTAAGGAGGACTCCATAGCCTTGAAGGTAGAAATATAATGAAGGCTACAAATCTTGTTGCAAGAGAAGGAAAAATGATCTCATAAGATGAGGTGTGACTCATGGGTGGATGGGTCATCTCTATATGCAAGCATATGAATGCAGGAAGAAGGGAATTTCTAGATATGATCTAACAACTTTTGTCTAAAAGTAACCAAGGAAAGAATGATGCCTATGTTATCAGAGTGTGCAACACAAGCATGGTACACATGCAAATGGAGAAGTGTAGCATTCCATTTGGAGCAGAGTGGTTTTGAGTGGCCAAACAATGCTTCACCATGAATCAATTAATGAAGTGAAGAAATATATTTAAAATTGAGCAAAGCCATGGATGGAAAATAGTATTAGAAAGATGACATAAAAGAAATATTTTAAAATGTTGAAATGCCAATCAATGATAATGGTATTTTGAGACCGGTTTGGTCAATACAAATGGGAAGTGGTTAATTATATTGCAGTGTTAATATTCAACTGGAGTAGTGCATATTACAAAACTATGAATATTGATAAATTTACCCAATATGTTGTGTCCCTTTTCCTCTGCATAAAGGAAGTAGTTGTGAGATGACAACTCTAGTTGATCTAGTGGATGGAAATGTAGAATGGCCAAGTGGGGGCTTGGCTATTAGGTTTAGAATGGCGTCCATAGGTGCACATTTGAGCATAATGGAAGTGCATAGGGAAGTGAGGTTCTACGAGAATTCAAGGTGATCCGTAGGATCTTTTAATGACTTATGGTTGAGTTTTAATTTTGCATGCATTAATTAACCATTTGAGAAACTTAGTGAAAGAATGAGGAAAGAAGAGGAATTATGACAGCCATATACACATATGCAGATCTGAAATGAAAGAATAAACAACAAACCATAACACGCAGATTGATAACGGAGTTCGACACAACTTTGCCTACGTCTCCGGGCCTTTTCTCTGTGGGGGAGGCTTTTTTATTTCTGCTCAAAAGCTCAAAAGTACATCGCTACAATGCCAAATGGCTACAAGACTAATCTGGTCATATTCTTCCAGATCTCCAGAACCATGCAAAGAAAACGACATGCAAAACAGACGTCCGGAGCTCCCAGAAATGATCCGACAACGTCGCCTCCTCAAAAGCTTCTCTGCCTCAAAATGGCTTTGGCTTGGCTTCTCCTCAGCATAATTATGCTCTGAATTCCCTCAATGCTGTCCCCAGGCCTCAAACAAGCCTTGGTTATATAGCTGGGAAGTTGGTTGTTCATCCCCAACTTCCTCCAAAAAATCAGGCTCCAAAACTACCCAATAACTCCCAAAAAACCATTAAAAATAGGTTTAATTACCATTAAAACCCAAAAATTGGTTATAAAACCCACTTTATAGTTAGATTTGGGCATAATCCCCCTCTTGCCCAGTGTGCGCCCCCTTGACAGGGTCATATGGGTTCATATGGCCAAGTGCTAGCCCAAAGGGCTAAGCACTGGCCCCTCTCCATACAATACTTTGCAATATATTTTATAATGTGGGTTTTACATCATAAGAAATAATTTGGTGTATTGGCAAAGACCATTTCTTAAGGTGTTGGGCTTGGTGGTGGTCATG
>ML779493.1:335491-348384 GCA_009831015.1 Picea engelmannii | reverse complement strand
TATATATATATATATATATAAAAAATTTACTTGAGTAATAAAGTAACCTTCATGTTGTCCCATCAAAGTCAATGCCGAACTAGTGATTTTATGAGACACAACCATGACCATCAATCACTATATATTATTATTGAAAACTATGTGTAACTGATTAACACGTGCTGTTTCATGGTACCTATGTTAAATTTATAAATAATAATAAGTGTGAGAAATAAAAGAAAATTACATCCAATGTGATTTTATGGTTTTATGTTGTTTAAAATAGGTCAAGAGTCTTTCAAAATATGAAGGCGTGGATAAATTTCTTTTAACTAATTCATATTATAATTTTTAAAATTTTATTTATCCTTTAAAATTATTTTTTCAAATTTTATTAAATTAATAGGATAATTTTATTGTACTAAAATTTGAAATACAATATATACTTTTAATTGAATATTTTGCTTCTTATTAAAAAGAACAATATCTAGTGAGTGAAGTAATCTTATTTTAATTATTTTTATTAATTTTAAGAATATTTGTTTTTAATTCTAGAAAGGTAGGGTATGTCAAATTTGATAGTGACCTTAAAATTGGATTATTGTTATTTTATTATATGATAATATAAATTATATTTAATTAATTTAAATATTATATTTTGAAATTAAGTAAATGTGAATATCTTTAATCTTTATATATTATCTCAGTGTGTAGGTTTTCACAATTATTCATGATGTAGAACAAATTTTCTAGATAGCACTGTGTATTAGTTTTTGAAACATCTAACATTTTGAGTGGACACTTCACCCATTATCAGGGACAAATGAAGCTTGTATGGTGGAAAAGAGTGTTGAAGTCGGTATTTGAAGGAAATAATGGGGAGGAACGTTCAAGGAGGAAATAAAAAATTATGGCCGTTGGGAAAATTAATTGAGATTGGGTTTTAGGATTAAGAGGTCTAGGAAAGAAAATTTAAAGTAATTAAAGAAGAACAATAGCTATGAGGCCATTCTTAGCTTGGCCTTCCATCGTCGACATTGTTAACTGCGTTTGAGGATCGTTCTTTTAAACCACATGCCATAATCCCCTCCTTCCCTGTGCACTTGGAGGGAAAAATGTGTGCGTCGAGGTAGAAGTAGTCGATGCACCTCTTGAATACAATATTTTGTTAGGATGGAGTTGGACCTACGCTATGACATCCGTTGTATCCACCATTTTTCGGGTCTTATGTTTTCCTCACGAAGGATGGATCATAACCGTTGATCAATTATCCTTCTCTCATCCTGACCCTTCATCGGGAGAATCCATGGTCCCGATGATTGACAACCCGCAACCAAGTACCGTCAACTTAGGCGCTAGATTGTTTCCATCTCTAATGGGGAATTTTGATTATTTTCCACCTTCGAATGATGCCAATTTTATTTTGATTGTCCCTGATTAGCCGAAGGCTGCGATATTTCAAGTAGCTTCTTTTCGAATGAGTTATTTTAATGACCCGTGGACTTGTTGGCTTCCCAACTAGCATCTTAGTTTTCATTGTCATTTTAAATACAAGATCACTTCTTATACTCACTGCCTAATATGTCTATATGCGTTAGATTGGATGATTTTCTTTTGTACAAAGGTGTGATTGTTAGTGCCAATCAGTCTTGTTTGAATTCTTATCATTTGCGTGAGAATTTGTTTGTGTCAATTATTGATCGTTTTCTCTCTTCAATTTCATGACTGTAAAGCATGAAATTGAAGCTTCTTTTTGTTCAAATCATTGATCAAACTCTTGTGACAATATCCTTTTACATGAGTTAAAAATTATTTGATTGCTTTAACTAATCTAAGGTTTGAATAAGAGGATCCTTGAAATATGTTTTTGGAAGATCTATGAATTATGTTGAACAACCTAAGTATACTCACTTCCTACAAACTAAGATCAATTATAAGAAGTTTGGGTTTGATCTAACCAACTTATGAACTTGAATGTCGTACCTGAATCAAAACCTTATTTAAAACTATTGATTAATATGGATGATATGGGGTTTCATTTAAAACCTTACCTCTCTAAACAGTCTTGATATAACACTTTGACACCTACCATTGTCATATCACAACATGATGTTAGTAATGTTCACTTAACATGGTATGACCTTTCGACTGTCACATGAATTATTACTCTGAGTGGTGTTAATGTCCTCTAAATCGAGTTTGTAGTTCATGGCAGGCCGTGAGGGTTTCATGGGTTTGTTAGCTTCAAACCTCTCTGTCCTCTGGTTTATTGGAAGTAATAAGAACTTGGAGTGGGATATAAAGGTAGAGCACCCTCAAATCCTCAAGAGTTTGTTTATCATCAGGTATGATCGTTCGACCTCCTTCACTATTTATGGGTTTGGTCTGTTGTAGTTACAGAGTTATCCCCTTGATGAAAACTATTTCTGTGTCTTCTGGTTTACCTCTTTTGAGTTTATGGCTCTAGTGGTTAGGATAGAGCCGAATGACCCACAAACCTTGTTGTCTCATGACAACGCAACGAGTAGGCTTGCTCAGGTCGGTTGGTTAGAGTTTGTCCAGTCATTTAATAGTTTTAATTTATAAGTGGGAATGGCGTTTGCCAAGAATTTTGATGGCACCAAAGCCAAAATTGGGGATGTCCAGATACAGGTCACAGAGGAACTCATTGCTAAGGAAACAAGTCTTCCTCAGAAAGGTGACAGGTGGTTTAAAAACATGAGGGTAACCAACATTCCATGGCAGTCTCTGTTGGCATCTAGGAAGTCACAATACCACATAAAGGGTATGCCTTTAGAGAGTTTTAACACCAATTGGCATAGTATTTTGTTGATAATAAATAAATTCATTACTTGTGAAGGTTGCCACAACCTAGTTTTCTATTTTCACATATGGTTTCTTATGGTGTTCCAGGGGTTTTGTTTAAATTTGCATTTCTACTTACTTAAAAGCCTGCAAACAATGTCAAAATTTTATCAACGACCAAGCCCTAACCATGAGACCAGCTTGTTTCACCATGACCTAATTCGT
Organism: Picea engelmannii; assembly: GCA_009831015.1. NCBI lineage: Eukaryota > Viridiplantae > Streptophyta > Pinopsida > Pinales > Pinaceae > Picea > Picea engelmannii. The sequence goes on along the minus strand of ML779493.1, from coordinate 345,375 downwards.
ATCTTGGCCGAATTTCATCTGGTTAGCACAGGGGACACTTGGCAAGGTTTTCTAGTAAGAAATGAATTCCTACCCCCACAAGTTAACCCCATCATCGATTTAACGTAGAGTGCTAAAGAGCCTTTATCTCCCAAGGCTTTGCCTAATTCACCTCACAATTTTTGAATTGAGATTCAAATTCAAAATGACCCTGTTGTTTCACCCGATGCCCAAACATATGTGTTTCCTATGGCTATTTTGGCACCCAAAAGGCATGAGTTTGTGCCTAAGAAACCCTTAGAACCTATCCTTAGTCATTTGAGAAATTAATCATTAAATGTTGATGATCAGTCACAGACTATGAGACCAGCTGTCAGTGAGAAACATAAAGAATATGGTAAACAAAATAGGCATTTACAGGAGGTCTGTGAAGTCGATTTTAAAAACAAAAGGAATGGCCACATCCTTTCTAGAATGATAAGGAATAGACATAAACGAAGGAATGATCCCATTCAATCGATTATGATAGATGATCAAAACTTGATTGAAGGTACAGGTTTAGACTCTGCAGAGGTTAGTCAACCACAATATGAATTTGTTTCTAATTTTCTTCAGTTCCTCCTAGAATGTGAGGGATTCTCAAGAATCCAGGCCAATCTAAAGGCTAAGTTGGTACAAGGAAAGTCCTCAGACTCAGAACACCAACAACCGCTCCCAAATTTGGAACCTGTGTGTTGTGACAAATGTTTAGCATGGATCCATAAATATTACACAGATGTCCCATACCTATGAATGCACCTTAACCAGGATATGATGCCGAATAAGGATCTTGAAAGAGAAAATCAGGAGTTGAGGTTTGAAATACAACAAAGTGTTCCTCGGGTAAACAAGAAACCCATAAAATTGGGAGATATTATTATTAAGAATTCAACCAATATCAATGCTATTATGAGATCAGAGATGCATGAATCCTCTTTTTCAAATGTTTAATTTGGGTAAATAAATCTATTTTTTTTATTTTCTATTTGATTTGTTTGTTAAACATTAGTTGTTGCATTGTTTTTAGACTAGCTACAGAATCAAAGATTATGTAGCTTGTATTAAATTAGTTAATGTGGTTTTTAATTGGATTTTAATTTTATTTTCAAGTCTCAAAAAATAATGTAAATATATCCTGTGCGCTATTTAGTTAATGAATACCATGAAGTAATTCTGTTTTATAAGTAGGATCTATTTCAATTTAGAATATATTTTGAAGGATTGTTATAACAAACTTTTATAAGTTGTTGTAAACATTATTACTAAAAAATCAGATTAGTATTTAGTTTTAAAAATAATATATTTTTAAAGATTTACCTATATCACGTGGATATGAGAAGTAGATCATTATGGTGTTTAAATACTCTGTTAGTTTTGATATCAGACATGGTGAAAATTATGGGAGATGGACTACTGAATATTTTTGAGGAATATAGAATCCTGCTTTAACCCAGGATTTTGTCTTGCAAGTTAAAGAGTTTAGTTCATATTATAATATCTTTATGTTATGATTTATACTCTTCAAAGTAATTGATTATGAATTGATTAAAATTAGATTTAGTCAGTTTTATCAATGTATGGTGAATTGTTATCAATTATATATTAATTCTTTCAATCTTTTAATAGTCCTTGATTCCAAATCGTTTAGTTTCGGGTGATTGTATTATCTTGATGCAAATATTGAACTGTATTGAATTTGTTCATATACTTTGAGTTTGCACAAACCTATTTGTTCAAATGGAAATTTATTTCTTAATGTAAAATGGTCATTTTTATCCTCACCTGAGATTAACAATACAAAAGTTGTTCTTTATGTATTATCAACGAGATTTGAATTGTCAATGTGAAGTGATTTTCTCTTGATATTTTCATAGTCTTATAATTGTACAATTGTCTTCTATATATTTCTCTTAAGCAAGAATATTGCATGAGTAGTTTGGTATGGGAAGACACAATCACAATTTCTTTTTTAACACTGGCCAGTTTTAGTTTAGTAATTTTTCTTCTTTTATTATTTGATTTGTGAATGTAGATTCATCTTTAAAATCAATACTTTGTTTATTTAAGTCAAAATATTATCATCTACATTCACTCTTTTCTTTTCTTCTCTTTTCAAAGGTAAAAGTAGATTACTAATTAGTCTTAGATCTCTTTACATTTTTCCTAAGATTTGGTTCTGTTTTATAAACTTAGTTTCCAAGGTTTTTCGCAAATCTTACAATCTGTAATTTTGTACACTTTGTATATATATATATATATATATATATATATATATATACCAACCAATGGAGCCGTAAAACCCTTCAGGGTGAGTCATCCCAAACGACTTAGGTTACTTAGACAACCTCAGACCGAGCTTTCCCTCACACTTAACAGTGTGTTCACATATGCCCATCAATACATAGCACTAGAAGGAGGGACACATGTATATTAATGGCATGAAGGGGTTGAAAGACACCTCCTAACAATCTCTCTTTGGTTATAACTTGTAGTCGCTCAGACTCCACTATTGTACTTGATACATTTGCTACATCTGAATCCCAACCTATTATTCCTCTTGAACCTACAACACCACTTCCTCAGAGAATTGATGTACAAGAGATTATCTAAAATTATCGTTAATCAATAATAAGAACCCAAGACACATTGGCCAAACTTAGACAGTTTGGTGAGCAATTACATCGACCTCTTAATTTTTCCAATCAATAGGAAGATATTCTTGCCACTAGTACACCAAATTACGCATTGCGCGATACCTTGTTTAATCCATTAGAAACGCTCATTCTGGGTGCTGGGGGATCTGGACTTCATCCTTCACCACCCAAACCTTCTCCACCTCCTTCAAGAGGAGGATCATCTGACGAAGACAATTCATCTTTTGAATAATCTCAAACTTCAAATAATTCACAGAATTCAGCCCAGATGGATAATCAGAATAATCTCGCTAGGCCTTGGCTTGACCAAGATGTTGTGGCCATACCAAGCACCCAACATCCTTTACATAAGCATCCTGAAAAATGGTTACCCAAGTTTGATCCCGATTCTAAACAGTCTGTTGAAGATGATATAAAGAAATTTATGTTGGTTGTTAGGCTTAGAAATGTAGAACATGAAGATGTCGTATGCAGGTTGTTTCCATATACCTTTAAAGGAAATTCCTCCACATGGTACTTCTCACAACAACCTCAAACTATTGTTTCCTGTGATAGATTTGAAACCTTTTTTCTTAGAAAAATTCGGAGATGACAAATCTCCCGAAGTCTTAGTTATGGAGTTATCCAATATGAATATTAATGCCAAAGAAAAGGTTAAAGACTTTAACCAAAGATTTCTTACACTAAAAAACAAGATCCCTGCAGATTCTATTCTGAAATTTTTTTTGATTGTTTCTTATTATGCTAAATCTTTACATCATACTACAACCATGTGGGTTAAAAGGTCCAAAAATAATACTCTATTAGAAGCTTTTGAAGAAGCAGTTCTCATTGAAAATGACATGCTCAACTTGAAGGATAACACAAATCCTAAAACTAAATCAACTTCTTCTTCCAAGAAGAAGATAAAAATTCTTACCAAACCTCCTTCAAATAAGAAAGATCAGGAACCCATAGATATGGAAATTTTGCAAAAATCTTTTCAAAAGTTATCTAACCAAGTTGTAGATCTGAAACGAGCTACAGATGAAAGATCTTCTAGTAAAGGAGTTTATCGAGCACCTTTTAGAATACCACTTCCAAATCCTCCCAATAGGTCAACCCCACCGACTGAAGTTATGAGTTTAGAAGGATTATACCACGCTATGCAATCCTTATTAACTGGAGCTGATAATACTTCTGATGTCCCACCTGAACAAAAAAATGATGTAGAAAATGAGGATGAGGGAACACATAATGAATAATATTCATTCCCTCCATCTTCCTGACATTTTTCAGATAACATTTTTCAAGCCAATTTTGAAACCATACATAGTAATCAACATCCTTATAATACTCATAGTAAAAATCAGCCTAAATATCAAAACAAATCTGCACCTGATGCAAACAAAAATGCAACATCAAAACAAACGAAACAGGTTGAAACATCAAAGTGTTTTTCTTTCTCTGATATAGAATATGACTCTATTAAGGATTTCAAGAGGTTAAAGCAAATATTTCAATCTACGAGCTGCTTGAGTTTCCCTACATTCAACGAAAAATGTTACAAGGCATAGTTGAAAGAAATAACAATAAAAAGAAAGATTCTCTAGACAAAAGCACAACTGAAAATAATAGTAACAACAAGAAGGATGTTTTAGAAAAAAGTGTACATGAAAACAAAAATAAAAAGAGGATGTTCCGGATAAAGCATAGCAAATCTGGATAAAATACCCTCACACACAACAGATAAAAATCAACAATCCCCAAATCCTTCTCCCACACCACGAAGGAGGTATAACGTGCCATCGTTTCTATTGAATTTTGAAATCTTTAATAGAAACGTGCATAATTGCATGGTGGACTTTGGAGCTTCATCAAATGTGATGCCTTTGTTAGTTTATCAAAAAATCAATGCTGAAGTTAAGCCATCTGATATGAAAATCATTCAACTAGATAGAACTAAAGTTACTGTGGTTGCGGAGCTTAAATATGTTTTGATCAAGTTATCATCCAATCCAAAAGCACATCAAGTGATCAACATTGTAGTAGTAGACATTACATAAGTGTATGGTATGTTCCTCAACATGGATTGGTTTGAAAAACTTCATGGTTATTTTACTACAGATTGGTATCACTTGTGGTTTCCACTCAATGGTCAACCAAACAAATTTAGGGTCAACAGGGAACATTATCTAAAATATACAGTTACAGATCTGAATGATCCAAACGAACCTTTTGTCCCAAGTGTGAATGCATTAGATGATCAAGGTATGAATACATTCTTTGGGAACTTTGTTGCTAAAATATCTACTATTTCAGACCCTAATCAACAATTTGAAATATCATTCTGCACTCAAGTAATGGCCCCAGATCATGATGTGAATATTGTACATAGTTGTGAGAATGATGAAATTTGGCCTTTGTACTTTGATGGGTCTAAATCACGTGAAGGATCTGGTGTCGATTGTTTATTGATAGATACCAAAGGTAATAAGACATTCATTGCTTGTAGATTAGAATTCAATTGCACAAATAATACAATAGAATATGAAGCTCCCTTGCAGGGACTCAACAAAGCCATTGAACTTGATGTCCAATGCCTAGTTATATTCGACGATTATGAAATTGTGGTAAAACAGATAAAAAATGTTATTCACTTGTGTATCTGTTCATCTAAAAAACTACCAGACTGAGGTATGGAACTTGATTAATAAATTTCTCTCCTTTAATACAAGTTATATTCCAAGATATAGTAATTCTGAAGTAGATTTGTTGGCAAATGTAGCATCAAAATTATTGCCCATTGAAGGTTTCTCTCCTAATTCATTTTTTGTTGAATTAATATTCAGGCCGTCAATTCTGGATAATATCACTAATTGGTGGGTGTTTGACAATGATCAACAGATCATAATTTTTTTGCATATGGAAGACACTTTCCAAGGTGCTGTAATCAATGAAAACACTCACGACAAAAATATCCGCGATTTTACTGTAATATCTGATCCATGATCGGCTGAAAATTCATCTGACATGGTAAATTCTGTCCCTAAATCTATCATCAGATTATAATTTTTTTTATGATTTACATGAAAAATTTAAGGGAGTAGTTAACTGTAAAACGAATAGTTCCTCACTGCAATACAAAACTATAAATTTGGGGACACATGATCATCCTCAGAGCATTAATTTGGGAAAAGGGTGTACACAACAAGAAAAGTCAACATTTATTAAAATTTTCAAAGAATTTAAACATGTGTTTTCTTGGACTTATGATGATCTAAAAACATTTGACCCAAACATAATACAATACGTAATCTCCATGAAGACTCAAGCCTAACCATTCTAACAAAAACTAAGAAAAATGCACCCAAAGTTAGATCCCACAGTAAAAAAGGAATTGAATAAGATGTTAACCGCTAAGATCATCTTTCCCTTTCGACATACCCAATGGGTATCTAATTTAGTCTCGGTAAGGAAAAATAACGGGGAAATACGACTTTGTGTCGATTACTACAACTTAAACAGAGCCTCTGATAAGGATAATTACCCCGTTCCACCCATGGAATAGATCTTACAACATGTATCCAGTTCTGAAAGACTATCCTTATTGTATGGTTTTTCGAGATACAACTAGGTCATGATGTCCCCATCAGATCAGCTTAAAACTACATTCCGGATCCCTTGGGGTACTTATGCTTATTGTAAAATTCCTTTCGGACTAATTAATGCTGGGGCCACTTTCCAAAGGGCCATTGATATTGATTTTCATGGGCCTATAAGTCAGTCGATGGTTGTCTATCTGGATGATGTTACCATCTTCTCAAAGAATAAAAAATATCACTTATCTCACCTAAGGAGTGTATTGGAATGTTGTCGTAGGTATGCCATTTCATTAAACCCCAATGAATCAATCTTCGTTGCTGACCAAGGAAAGTTACTTGGTTTTATAGTATTAAAAAATGGAATTATGATATATCTTGAGCGAACGCAACCCATAGCCAATCTTTCTCATCTGTCATCCAAAACAACTATGCAATATTTTCTTGGTAAAATAAATTTTGTGAGATGTTTTGTGCCTAGTTTTTCCGAGATGGTTAGACCACTGCAAAATATGATAAAAAAGGATGCTTTTTTTTTAAATGGGGATCACTGGAAAACCATGCCTTTAATTCCATCAGACAAGCTATAACAAAATCTCTATCCTTTATGAGTTATGCTTTTAAAGGATAAAAATTAAATTCCCATCTCAGAAAACTCACCCAAAAAAATAACGATAATAATGAAATTCCCATCTCATTCACGAGTTATGCTTTTAAAGGATAAAAATTAAATTATCCTGCCGTTGACCAACAAGCTTTTTCTATTTTTAAAGTGGTAAAACAATTTAGACCTTATCTTTTGAAATCTAGAACTAAAGTCAATGTTATTAGTTCAAAAAGAGCTTGGGGAGAAGAGGGCTCACTGGATGACCTCTCTTCAAGAATATGATCTCGAGATTAAACCAACCCAAATTGTTAGAGTTCAAGGTCTTTGTAAATTAGTGGCTGATTCAGTTAATCCACCTGATAATGAACTCGTCTTACCGGACGAGACATTGTCTGAAGAAAAGAAATTATTTTGTGCATAAACCATGCCAAATTCCTGGTATAATGATATTAAGTTTTAATTGATACATTTAAATACTCCAAACATATTGATCCCAAAAAGAGAAGAGCACTAAGGCTCAAATTTGCACCTTTTCAATTAATTAATGATGTGATTTTTAGAAATTGTTTTGATGGTGTATTGTTACGCTACATGGAATAGGAAGAATCTGAAAAGGTATTGGCTGAATTGCATTCTGGTAATGCAGGAGGTCACTTTGGCGATGAAACAACCGTTCAAAAATTCCTTAGAGTTGGTTACTATTGGACCACAATGTTTAAGTATGCCCATGCGATAGCCCACAAATGAACAATATGCCAAAAGACTGCAGGATGAGTCAAGAAAGTCGCTTTCCCTTTGCAGCCCGTTACAATCGATGCACCATTCCAACAATGGGGCTTGGATATCATAGCGCCAATCAACCTATCCTCTTCGCATAAACATAAGTACATTCTCACAAAACATACTACTTTTCTTGGTGGTTTGAATCCATTCCTCTAAGAGTGGTCAACACTAATCAGGTGATTTCGTTCCTAGAAACTCATATCATTACGTGTTTTGGGATACTAGAATGTCTAGTCTTCGACAATGATTCTTATTTTTCCTCATTGGACATGAATGTTTATGCTTTAGAAAAAGGAATCAAGTTAAAATATTCTGTCAGCTATTACCCCCAAGGCAATGGTCTGGCTGAATCAACGAATACAAATTTAATCAAAATCTTAAAAAGAACAGTGTCGAATAGTCATAAAAATTGGCACACGACCCTGTTTAATGCACTATGGGATGATAGGGTCACCCCTAAAGAAGCCATCAGTAACTCCCCTTTCTTCCTTGTGTATGGAAGAGAAGATTTCCTTCCTCCCAATGTCATGTTACCATCACTTCAGCTATAGCCTATCCCAAAGGTTCAGGAGGAAGAATGCCCTGCCCTAGAAAGTCAAATTAATTCTTTACTTAAACTTGAAGAGACTAGAAAACATGATAAACATAAATTAGATCAACATCAACAAATTGTTAAATGTTGGTTTGATGAAATCTCATCCTCCGATAGAAACTTCAACGTACAAGACCTGGTTCTTAGGCGGGATAAGGCACATGAGGATAAAGGGGAACACACCAAGTTTTAAAATTTGTGGCTGGAACCATTTATTTTTAAAGAAAAACTCGGTCCTAGTTCTTTTCATCTCCAAACTCTAGAGGGACAACAAGATACTTTTCCATTAAATGGCCAAGCCCTCAAAAAGTACTTTTCGTGATCTTCTTGTAAAAAAATTAGTTTGTAAATATCTAGTTTGTGATGTGTTTTTTCCTTTTTCTTTGAGTGAAATTTAATTTTTTCTTTGCCTGTCTTTCTGATGTTTTGATTATGTTGTTAAAAAATGATCATCATGAAGGAATCTGGTTTTAAGAGACTACTCTGTCTATTGATTTCCAAGCCACCAAGGAGAGTTCAAATCTGGTATTGAAATAAGAAAATATACTTTATCCCCGACGGTTAAATTTTAAATCTGGATTGCTGCCATTTTTCTTTCCATTTTCCTTATAAAGGATTGTTTCAGAAAATTGGTCTAACCCTTGACAATCATGTAGATATTAAGGCTTCTTATGCCATCCCTTGTTCTTAAGGAACATTCTGGATCTGCTTCCCCATCTCTTAGACAATATCTTGCTGAGAGATTGATTTCAAATACCATGATTGGATCACCTGTGTTCTCAAAATAAAATTGTACAAGTTTCTAGCTGAGGGTTGGAAGGTCTCATCATGAGCTGGTCCATTATGAACATGGAGAATCCATGGAAGTGACATTACCATTTATGGTTACCAAGATAAGGTAGTGACCTCCATATTTCTAAACTAGAGGACAAGAGGTCTCATCACGAGTCGGCTTGCTCACTTTCTTGGACCTTTGTGGATGAAACTACTATTAACTGGTCACCAAAACATCGATGTGATTTTTAGCTAGTTCCTAAATTTCCAAAAGAATCAAAATCATCAATTCTAAGATCGATCTATCATGTGTTCTTAACTACTATATGGGATAGAAGCATCCAATTTGGTTAAAAGACAACCCTGTCGAGGCTATGAACGCCTGCTGGAAGCAATGACCATGCATGTGGTATCAAATTCCTATTCATACACTCTCATGACTCATGGGGGAAACCATATTTCAGATCTCAATCCTTAAAATAATTTTGTTCCTCAGTTTGTGAATTGTGTCTACACTAGTTTATCATATGCCACCAGGGATAATATCATTAATATAAAGACCAAATGAGAAAATCTCGAAAGAAAACTTGGATATCTAACAAGTTGGTGCTTTTAGTCTTCATGATGTGATGTTTTTACCAGAACAAAGATAACTGCGTCACCCCGTGAGTCGCCATTTTTTGGCTGCCCAACTAGCATCTTAGTTTTCATTGTCATTTGAAATACAAGATCACTTCTTATACTCATTGCCTAATATGTCTATATGCGTAAGATTGAATAATTTTATTTTGTACAAAGGTGTGATTGTTAGTGCCAATTAGTCTTGTTTGAATTCTTATCATTTTCGTGAGAATTTATTTGTGTCAATTATTGAT
>ML779493.1:276412-330601 GCA_009831015.1 Picea engelmannii | reverse complement strand
GTGTCAAAAAATAACGGAAAGATATCATGTGTGTTTCTTGGTTAATGAAGACCATGAAGTACTTATGTTTTAGAAGTAGGATCTATTTCAATTCAGAATATATTTTGAATGATTGTTATAACAAACTTTTATAAGTTGTTGTAAACATTATTACTAAAAACTCAGATTAGTATTTAGTTCTAAAAATTATATATTTTTAAATATTTACCTCTATCACGTGGATATGAGAAGTAGATCATTATGGTGTTTAAATACTCTGTTAGTTTTGATATCATACATGGTGAAAATTCTGGGAGATGGACTACTGAATATTTTTGAGGAATATAGAATCCTTCTTTAAACCAGGCTTTTGTCCTGCAAGTTAAAGAGTTTAGTTCATATTATAATATCTTGATGTTATGATTTATATTCTTCAAAGTAATTGATTATGAATTGATTAAAATATCTTTAGTATGTGTTACCAATGCATGGTGAATTGTTATCAATTATATATTAATTCTTTCAATCTTTTAATAGTCCTTGATTCCGAATCGTTTAGTTTCAGGTGATTGTATTATCTTGATGCAAATATTGAACTGTATTGAATTTGTTCATATACTTTGAGTTTTCATAGACCTATTTGTTCAAATGGAAATTTATTTCTTAATGTAAAATGGCCATTTTTATCCTCACCTGAGATTAACAATACAAAAGTTGTTCTTTCTGTATTATGAATGAGATCTGAATTGTCAATGTGAAGTGATTTTCTCTTGATATTTTCACGGTCTTAGAATTGTACAAATGTCTGCTATAGATTTCTCTTAAATAGGTATATTGTAGGAGTAGTTTGGTACGGGAAGACACAATCACAATTTCTTTTTTAACATTGGCCAATTTTAGGTTAGTAATTTTTCTTCTTTTATTATTTGATTTGTGAATGTAGATTCACCTTTAAAATTAATACTTTGTTTATTTAAGTCAAAATATTATCATCTACATTCACTCTTTTATTTTCTTCTCTTTTCAAAGATAAAAGTAGATTATTAATTAGTCTTAGATCTCTTTACATTTTGCCTGAGATTTGGTTCTCTTTTATAAACTTAGTTTCCAAGTTTTTTTCGCAAATCTTGCAATCTGTAATTTTGTACACTTTGTATATATATAGAACATAATTGTACATAGTAGATAATTAGGTTAGTTATTTCATTTTATAGTTTAGATTATATCCCTTCATCGACCAATGTTTTCGTAAAAACCGTCAGGGTGAGTCATCCCAAACGACTTAGGTTACTTAGACAACCTCAGACCGAGCTTTCCCTCACAGTTGATGGTGTGTTCACATATGCCCGTCAACAGGACTTTACCATCCCCATCGACTTCGATGGAAGGGGTAGGACATCCTAGAATGGCTATGATCCTATCCGTTGCTGAGGTTTCATACAAAATTGTCCAACAAACCTCAGCCAACCCTAATCTGGATCCCCCACAAGAGTTAGATCCCATTCTTGAGCCTATTTGGGCTCAATACTCTCTTAATACTCACGATCCTTTGGACTTGGTATTTCCCTCCTACGAGGCAATTTTGGAGGCAATGACTGGGCCAGATAGACCTTGGGATGATATTCACCATAGATCTTATTTTTTACTCGAGATGAGGAGAGTGAAGCAGGAGAGTTCACCATGACCATGAATGTAGATGCCACTTGTCTTGTTAACCCTCTGGCCTCATAGAGAATCTATGCTGAGGGAAACCTGGTGACTATAGTTGAAATGATTCTAATTGACATCTCTAAAACCCTCGACGTCGTTGCAAACGTCTTCATCGAAGCAAATTGTTCCTCTCAGGAGATTCAGGTCTACACTAAATTATTTAAAGAGTTTCGCGACATTTTTTCCTGGTATTATGAGAGATGCCAGGAATTGACCATCATATAGACGAACATGCGATTAATACTTACCCTGATGCTAATCCTGTTCGACAGAAGCTTCACCCATTCAATACTCGCAAGGCAATGACTATTAAGGTTGAGGTAGAGAAACTCATCAAGGTTGGTTTCATCTATCCAGTGCAATTGACAAAATGGGTGTCAAACCCTATTCTTGTCAACAAAAAAAAAGGTATGATTCACGTGTGTATGGACTTTATTGATTTGAATAAAGCTTTACAAAAATATAATTTTCCAACTCCATTCATTGATTATATTTTCGATGAATGTGCGGGATGTGAAGTCTTTTCTTTTATGGATGGTTTTTCCGGGTACAACCAGATTCAGATTAAACTCGAGGATCAACATGAGACCACGTTTATATGTCCTTGGCATACATTCACATACATAAATATGCCATTTGGCCTTAAAAATGTTGGAGCCAATTTTTCAGCGGGCCATGTCGTTCTCCTTCCATGACCTCAAGCATATAGTAGAGGTGTATCTTGATGATATGGCATCATGTTATCATAAGAGATCTGATCATCCCACCCACTCATGGCTTATCTTTGAGAGGTGTCGCTACTACCAGATTCGCCTAAATCCGAACAAGTTTAGTTTTTTCATAACATCAGGATATTTGTTAGGTTTTATCACGTCCACTAAAGGGATCATGGTTGATCTTCTTAAGGTTGAGGCAATATTTCAATTTCCTCCCTTGTAGACAATCCCCTAGATTCAAATTCTACAGGGGAAAGGTAACTTTCTTCGGCGATTTGTTGCCAACTATGCTGAGATTACTAAAGGGTTTATGCGTCTCTTGAAAAAGGGGTCCCATTATGTTGGGATGAAGCAGATCAACACTCTTTCAAAGAGTTTAAATTTTCTTTGACGTCTTCCCCTCTGCTCAGTCCTCCGGATTATGGAAAGGACTTCTTATTGTACTTGTATGCAACAGATTATACTATTGGCATGGTATTGGTTCAAGAGGATGGTGTTCTCGAGGAGCATGTTATCTACTATCTTAAACTAAGGCTTAGTCAGATCAGAACTCAACTACACCCATGTTGAGAAACTGGCTTTGGTAGCTGTCCAAAGGTTCCATCATTACATTGTACTACACAAGACCACTGTTGTATCTGTCGTGAATCCTTTTCATTATGTTTTGACACAACAGGTCATTGGTGGGAAGATCAGTCAATGGATAGTCATTCTTCAAGAATTTGACTTGGAATTTATTTTGGCAAAGTCTAATAAGTATTTGGTCTTTGCTGAGCTAATTTTAGAACTTTCGGTTGAGAGTGGTAATGATTCTCTCGAAGAATCATTGATCAATGGGGATATTTTACTTATTTCATCTTCAAACACTTGGTATGGATATATACTTGTATATATTCAAACTTTGAAGTGCCCTTCCTCTGCTTCTCGCGATGAGCGTCGACGGATACACCATCAAGCGTGGAACTATCTTATCATCGATGATACTTTATATCATCAAGGATTTGATTACATTCTCCATCGTTGTCTAACTCACGAAGAGGCATAGATTGTGTTGAATGAATGTCACACTGGAGAATGTGGTAGTCACTTGTCTGGGTTGGAAACAACCTAGAAAATTATTCGTGTTGGATACTTATGGCCCTCGTTGATCAAATATTATGTAGAGGCAGTCAAGAAGTGTCACCCATGCCAGATCTTCTCTCCGAATATGTGGGCACACCCTGCTCCCATGTTTCTAGTTATTTCTATTGGTCCCTTCACTAAGTGGCAGATTGATTTCACGACATGCCACCTGACTTCGGCTAGGGGGAATAATTATATCATCGTGGTAGTATACTACTTCACTAAGTGGGTCGAGGCCATGATGACATTTAGTGATGATGGAGAAACAACTAAACTTTTCATTTTTAACCAAACTATAGCTAGGTTCGACATTCCGAAGGAGATTGTCACAGACTATGGCAGTCACTTCTAGAATAAAATGATGATTGAGTTAACATCAAAACTGGGGTTTAAGAAAGAACATTCGTCACCCTACTATCCATAGGAGAATGGTCAGGTGGAGGTTGTCAATAAGTCTCTCAAGACTATTCTCCAATGGATGATCAATTCATCCAGGTCGAATAGGAATTTGATGTTGTACTCGACACTTTGGGCATATCGAATCTCAGTCAAGACTGCTACTAGTTTCTCTCCTTTCCAACTCATTTACGGGCTAGAGGCAGTCTTTCCCATAGAGTGCCAAATTACCTCTCTTAACTTGTAAGTGAAATTACTTCCCAACTCCACTTGAAGAGCGTCTCCTATATCTCGAGCAAATCGATGAGCATTGCCGATATGCAGCCTTGGCCAATGAGGCTCACAAACAACGTGTCAAGTGTCAATATGATCAGTTGGTCCGCCCTCGAGTTTTCTCCAAAGACGATCTTGTCTTGGTCAATGACCAAGATAAAGATTCCTTGGGGGTAGGAAAATTCAAACCCATGTGGTTCATACCGTTCATTGTTAAGAAAGTCTTAGAAAAAGGTACTTATCAACTGGTTGACTTCGAAGGTAATGTTTTGGCTGAGCCTAGAAATGGGCTCTACCTTAAGAAGTATTATGCTTAGGTTGGTCACCTAAGTGTGGCTTCTTGTATATAATGTATAGTTTTATTTATACATTTTTGTCTCTTTTTGTCTTATGGACATGTAGTTTATTATTCTTTTTCATTGTGGCAGATGTTAAGTGAATCTAAGGTTTATGTTGGGTTCGTGGACGGTGCTAGTCGACACACTCGGAGGCTTGCTTCCGTAGCTTGGGTGATCTTCACGCCCACTGGAAGTTGGTGTCTTCTGGAGGTGTTTGTCTAGGCGAAGCAACCAATAACTTTGCCGAGTATAGTGCCATAATAGAATTACTACATGATGCATTGTCACATGGTATTTCTCACCTCTGGGTTCATTTAGACTCTCAATTGGTTGTGTCATTAAATTGAGTGTACCACGTCTACAATCCCACCCTTCATCGATGATTCCTTAGGGTATGTCTCTTAGAATTCTATTTTGATTATATTACTTATATTCATGTTCCTAGGAGATCTAATCAACTAACCGATGCATTGGCTAATCATGTATTAGATTGGCATCTTGCACACACATAAAAGTAAAAACACACACATACACATATATGTAAATACATTTGTACAAAAATATTTACTCCATAAGGAAAAAAATATGTATATATATATATATAATATGTCCAAAAATAATGTCATAAGTACAAAATGTGGGCCATAAAGCCTGAAATAGAGTCGATATATATCGCTGGGCTCAAGCCCTCAATACATAAGAGAGTACAAAAAGAGTGTCCTTGGCACATACAAGGTCCAATACTAAGTCTATGGTCTAGGCATGTTGGCCCTAGTGTAATGTATGACGACGTTTGAAATATGCTGGGATAACTGAACCCAAGTCCTGGGTACTCCTACCACATGCAGCTGCATGGTCGAGGGTAGGTCCTCAATATCCACTATCGGCACAGGACGGGTGAGAGAAGTCACGTTCCTCTCCACTCGTCTCAATACTCTCTCGACCTCTCCTGCCGGTGGCCCTGCCACTGCTACTACTACTGGTATGGAATCCTTGCGAGGACGATGCCTAGTCCTGGTGAAGTCAGCTGGTCGTACTGGTCCACGTTTGTATATAACAGGTTGCTAAGTTAGTGCTATGAGTTTACCATAAAAAGGATAATATTTAAAAACTAAAAATGAAATAACTTTCAAATATAAATAATGATGTGTACCTATCTCTCCGCACTCCTCGCCAGGGGGCACAGGCATATCAGGGCCCCTTAGGAAGATGATCCCTACGTAGGGGTAGTTTTCGATTGCAGGGATTTGATGGGCCCACCAGTCAAAGAACTTGTCATCGAACACCTCCTGCACTCTCCCTTCTCCCTGTCGAGGCATCAAAGCTTCCCATCTGCATAATGCTGGAAAGGAGGCAACATGTCCTCATACTATATCCCGCGGGCTAAGGCCTAACACTCTCTCAAAAAAGAATGTGCAGAATACGGTCCCAAACCAAAAGTTCTTGTTTGTTCTTCTCCTGCAGCAGGTCAATTGTTTCTTCATACAAGTGAGCATCATGGTGCTCCAGTCAAATATAGTAACCTGTAAACACTGGGATGCACACTGCATCTGGGCACGTGAGGCCTAGTGAAGTGCTCCAGATCCTGTAATCTGTCCAATCATATACAACACTATCCGTAGGTTGAGGCTTTCTATCTTATGAATTGGCACTTGAGAGCCTACTTTTCAGTGCCAACCTCACAGTACATGCCAATGTAGTACTCTATATTGTGTGGTCCTGGAGGGAAAGTCCTCAAGTTAACCGATTCCCCCTCCTGGAGAGACCAGTCAAGAAGTATATATCCTCGGTAGTAGGATTAAGTGATTGCCCCCCTAGCATGAAGGCCTCTGCGTCCAAGTGCCAATACTCTATCAAATGATTTAGTAGCTTGGGTTGTGCCCTCATGAATGGGAATTGAAAAAGCTTCCACATTCCACATTGCTTTAGCATGGAAATGGCCCCTGGATCCTCTTCAACCAGTATATCTAACTCCTCATGTTCTCTTTCTCGCCAATGGACATACATCCTGTTCCATGAAAAAAGTTTGAGGTTAGTGCCTTTTTCATTTTTTTTGAATACTTTAAGAGATGTACGCGAGTTTTTTTTAAGACAGTTGCATATATACATGTGCTAGGTTTTTCTCAGCCCGCATATATACGCGTGCTGAGCATGAATAATCCACGTACACGCAGACCCGACTTATTTTTTAGGGCGCACACCCTCTAAAAAAATATAAAAGAAAAAAATGATGAATTGAAAGATTGGAGGAGGGCACATGTACTTGGTTCAAGTTTGAAGTCTTTTTGTCCACCGTAGCTCCTTGAATTTTCATTTTAAAGAAGAGGGATTTTTCACCTTTTGGCTATTTTCCAATTTGCAATGGTTAAAATGAGATGTATACCTCTATTTATAGACCTTTTTTGCTCCTTTTTCCCTAGTTTGGTCCTATTTTTCCCTATTCTTGGCTTGGTGGGTACTTTGGTTTCTTTTTGAGGGATATTTAGGTCATTCTTATGAAAATTTTCTTTTGGTTTGGTGTTTCTATGAGATGGGTTACACTCGCATCATCCTGTGGTGAAGTTTCATTTTTGACACTTGCATATAGGTTAGTTTCTCATCACATTGCATCTTTCATTTTTGTTGAATTTTCTCGCTTTGCCATAGGATCGATCCGACCGAAGTGCGACACAAAACTTTCTATGCTGCTTTAGAAGTGTTGTAGTAAAGTGGTAGATCCTCCCTCTACATGGACTCCCTAGGTAGATCCTTTGCTACATTTTGACGTCCATGCTATGATTTTTCCATAGGCTTGGGAGTCCTTTTAGTCCCGTCATGACTGTGTGTTGAAGCCTTCATTCTTCTTCATCTGTTTCTGGCCTATACTCGAGGGACTCCCTAAGAGCATGGTTTGTTGTTTTTCATGCTCACTTAAACTTTCAAAGTGACATCTAACGAGAAATGATTTATCCTTTTTGATCTTGTTCGAATTACTTAAGAAAAGGAGTCCCCCTAGAGTCTTCTTTAAGCTCTTTTTAGACTCTCTAAAATTGAAAATATTTCCGAGAGATCTTGTTTCCCTTCACGCTCATCAAACTAAAATTTGAAGGCACATCTGTCCGACGATAGTTTACCCATTTTTCGGTCGGGATGGCTATTTTTATGAAAAAGGTATGCCCTAGGAGATATGGTTCGTTAGGAGAGTATTCACAGGCGTAAGTTTAACTCTTTTTCTGGCCTGAGGGACTAAATTTGCGAAAAAGGGCCATTCTCCTTGGTTTTGGTTTATCTTTTTTTTGGGCCTTGGAGATTATCCACAAAAAAGGAAACCCCTTGGAGTCCATAGTTAAGCTCTTTTCAGACTCCCTAAATATGAAAATATCGCCAAGTGACCTTGTTTCTTTCACACTTGTTAATTGGTCCAGAAGGATAATATATTTGGCATAAGTTTAACCTTTTTTCCAACCAATAGATTACCCAGGAAAAATGTATGCCTTGGGAGACATGTCTCACCGAGAGAGTTCTCCTAAGTTATGTTTTATACTTTTTCGGGCTTAGGAGACTAAATTACAAAAAATGCGGTGAGTCCATAGTTAATCTCTTTTCAGAATCCTTAAAATTGAAAATATATTCGAGTGATCTTGTCTATGTCACACTTGTTAACATGGTTTTGAAGAGACATCCTTTCGGTATAAGTTTAACCCTTTTCTAGACCGACTGGACTAATTACGAAAAAGGAATACTCCATCCCTAGTGACCAGAAGAGTTCTCCTCGGTATGATTTTATTCTTTTTCGGGCCCTAGAGACTAACCTTACGAAAAAAATCACTTTGGAGTCTTCTTTTAGTGTTTTTCAGACTCTCTAAAAGTGAAAAAAAACCAAGCTTACCTTCTCCGGGCTCGTAAAAATTTACATGGAAGGAGTCTTGTTGTGTCATGCTATAATCACATCGCATGTCTCATACTTGCTTCTTTGGCCTAATGCCGACTTCATGTTGCTATTATTGAACCTTTAGAGCATTAATTAGGTGAAATCCTTGTAGCACCTTTTCCCCTTGTGATCTGACACCTTGACCCATGGAGGAATTTTTCTTGAGTGTCCTTATCCTGCACATGTCTCCTTGCACTGAGCATCGGTATGTTCCATGCACTTGGAACTAGTTTTCTTTCCCGTGACACTAGTTCCTCCTTTGTAACGTAGCATTCTTTTATTCCTTTTCAAGCTCGTTAAATACGGGAAAAATACAAAAAAATCAAATATTACA
Organism: Picea engelmannii; assembly: GCA_009831015.1. Lineage (NCBI taxonomy): Eukaryota > Viridiplantae > Streptophyta > Pinopsida > Pinales > Pinaceae > Picea > Picea engelmannii. The sequence continues at coordinate 321,823 of ML779493.1, read as the reverse complement.
AAAAAGGGGACGAGATATACATTCTGTTTTATCGGTAACAAGATAGTCGCCCTTGGACAAAGCACGTCCTTCCATTTGTTCTGCAAACATTGATATCTAGTATAACCTTAGGAAGTTGTTCTCGTTACATAGAGTTGTGTCCTCTTCTGTTTGGTTACTCCTATTGTACTCCTACCTAAGTTTTGAATATCTTGAAGTTGTTGCTCGAGGTATGAATTTATAATCTCCAACCACAAGCATTGATGCCTCCTAAATATTTCTATGACATTGTATATATTTTGATGATTTTGAGATGTAGATCCATTGTGTATTGTTCGCGGCTACACTTTATATTGGCATACAGATTAGTCATGTATCCATGATTACTATATATATGACATGGATTTTTAATTTACTCGATTGATATATATGCTTAGTTTATCTCGAGCATGGGTATGCTCACCTCAGAGAGATTATCATTATTTTGTAGATGACACACTTGTGAATACTTGTCTTGGGTTCACTCGACTCCGTTCCTTCCCACTGTGTAAATATGTTGTAATTTATTTCGGCCATCAGTTGCTCTTCTAACCTCACACATTAGAGGGCATCTGTTATAGTCCAAAAATGCCACATCTATGCATCCAAGATGTTGGCCCATCCATTTGCATCCTTTACCAATCATACTACTGAGGATTCCTTTGAAAATCAACTTTTTGGATAATGTACGCGCTCTGCTGCACTATTAGCCTACATACATACGTGTGCTGCATGTTAGTCCACCCGCGTACATATGTGTGCTGCATGTTAGTCCGTCTGCGTACATACGTCTGCTGCATGCTAGTTAGCCTGTGTTTACCTCCAAAAAATGAAAAAAATATAAAATTGCACGTATTTCGGTGGAGTTTACGGGCTATGAAGGGTTTCCTAACCATTTTACCCCCTATATCCCTTCCATAAACTGAATAACCATCTTTTTCTCATTTAAAAAGAGGTATAAGGGAGTCATTTAGATATGTGAACAAGAGAATAAGAAAACTCTACCAAAATATTTTTCCTCTCATTGCCCAAGTTTTGCATCTTGCTTTGAGTTTGATCCTCAACTTTCCCTTCCATCCATTCTCCCTATGCAACCCTTTCTTCTTCTCATGATGGCATGTTGGTTGTGAGAATTCTATGTGGGATTGGTGCACTTGGAGCCACAACAGAAGAGCATGGACTTGGTTCGTAGAGTGGTGTCTGCAAGCAAATGTTGTAACCTTTTAACTTGTTTATGAATAAAAGAGATTATCTTTGTCCCAAAACTTTATGTGTACATGTTATTATATATTTGATCATTTACATCTATATAAATAGGATTTTAAGTGATTACTAGAGATTGTATATGCTGTTGTGTTGTGTTCTTAGTCTATTGTAGGTCAACTTTGGGAGGAGATCTGTGATCTAAGAGGCAACAACAAGTGGAAGAGGTCTACATCAATTGTAAGGATTCAAGGTGCTCTTCTTAACCTTCTCTTCCCTCTCTCTCACCACTTAGTCTAGTTTTTTTTGGGGTAGATTAGAGATAAGTTAGTCTTTTAAGGGAGTTATCGCTATGCCTATTCATTAGACCCAATTTAGGAGGATTTTCCCCATAACACTTCCCTAAACACCTAATTTCATATTCTCTCTCTCTCTCTCTCTCTCTCTCTCTCTCTCTCTCTATATATATATATATATATATATATATATATAAGGGTGTAACATAATGAAAGGGAATTTGAAATCACTTTGTAGAGTGGGAAGTACACGTAATCCCATCAAGGCTATGGATGCTCATGAGAAGCGACGAACCTTAAACTTTTGCTAAAAAATTGTACCTTTTACACAATTTCATACTTTTGAGAAAAACTAAAATAATTCAACTAAGAATCATGTATATCCAAATCAATTATGTTTTAAAAGAACATATATAAAAGTATGGGAATGCGTTGAAAATTCTAATTTTTAGTGAAGCATTGTTTTTAACAAAGCTCAATCTTTTCATTAAAAAATGTTGGGATCACATATTATCCTTTGAAAATCATGAATTCATATTGATTTTTTCCTTAGTTTGGTTTGTATTTCACTCAAATGCATTGAGTTGATCTCTAGTCATTTCAATGACTTCCTTACACAACTTACTTAAACAATATCACCATGCTATAACTTTATTTTTATTTTACGTTCTAAGTAACACATATTCACATTGAAATAAATGCCACTCCATACTGTCTTACAATAAGTCATATATCTATTGATCACTTACTTAAACAATATCACCATGCTCTAACTTTCTTTTTATTTTATGTCCTAAATAACACATATTCACATTGAAATAAATTTCACTCCATAATATCTTACAATAAGTCATATATCTATTAATCACTTACTTAAACAATATCACCATGCTCTAACTTTATTTTTATTTTATGTCCTCAGTAACACATATTCACATTGAAATAAATGTCAATCCATAATGTCTTACAATAAGTCATATAGCTATTTAGTCATATATCTATTCATATAGCTATTGATCACTTACTTAAACAATATCACCATGCTCTAACTTTATTTTTATTTTATGTCCTAAGTAACACATATTCACATTGAAATAAATGTCAATCCATAACGTCTTACAATAAGTCATATAGCTATTTATCACTTTTTAGTATAGGATACATGCACATTTGATAAATCAAAATAAAAGTCAACACAATTATCAAACTAAAAGTCAACACAATTTGAATTCGAAGACATGAGCATATTCTTTGATTATATGGTTATATTTAATTAAATAATATTTTTATTATAACCTATTGAGCTCCCAATTTTGGTGTACACTTTTGATGCATAACTTTTCTTTTAATAGGTTTAATGACTTATTTTGCATGGAAACCCTAAATTTTTTACTTTATTTCAAATGTTCTTACAATAATTCTAATATTGTATATTTTGACATGTAATTCAAGTCACCTCTGAGAAATAAAGATGCTCGAGGACGTACAAGCAAGGAACAATGCCACACATCATTTCCACTTGTTCTTCTTGCAACGATTCTTGGGAAGTGAATACTAGTAGAGATAAGAATTTGCAGTCTTAGCAAGTGAACTCTTTTTTTTCCAGCAAAAAATTTACACTAATTATATTAAGATATAATTTTTCAAACATCACATACCTTTGTTTATGCCGATTTACAATGACCATCACACTCTCTCAAGCTTTCTTCAATACACTGATTTAAAGCTTCCATACAAAAAAAACACTAGCAATCTCTATGAAAAAAAACGACTTCTCGCTCTAACAAGGCAATCTATGATTTTTGAAACAAAAAAACAAGATACCATGAGTGAGAAGGGATAAAGATTAAAATATGTCAAAATGTTGGACTGTTCCAACAGTCTCTCCATCCCAGGAGTAATAAAAAAGTCTTCCACTTAATGCCAACAGAGCTTGCTTTGATAGCCTGTTTTCCTCCACATTTGTCTCCCTGAAGATATGCTAAAAATAAATACCCCTGAAAGTGGCTACCAGTTCACTAGTTTTTCTTTTCCAGCCTTCAATGTTAATAGTCCAGAGGTTTCCTTTTTTTTGAGCCAATCAATTATTACCTTAGAATCGCCCAGTAACTGAATATACTGAATATCCAAATGCTTTGCAATAAAAAGCAAAGCCCACACACCCAACAACTCTTCTTTAGTGTTTGTTCCCACCCCGCAGTTGAAATATCATCTATATTCCGTCGAATATCTAAATTTTACAACACCGCCTGCCCCACAAATGGAACCACTTTCCACCGAAGCTCCATCAAAGAATGCCACTGATTAATGCTGTTGATAAAATTCAATCTTAGACTTTGCACTTTTGTAGCAATGGACATATTCCCGAGAGCACCAATAGTCCTGTGAAAAACCGCCCTTGTAGAGGGCATCTTACCTTCAAAGAGCAGACTATTACGATCCAACCATAAATTACATCTTACCATCAAAGGATTTTTTTTTGACATCTCCTTATTACTATTCCACTCGTCCATACACTCATTAAGAGAAGGTCCCGTCCACAAAAATTTCAAATTTAGCAACTGTGTGCAGTATAACCAGACCGACGATACAAAGGTACAGTGGATAAAAAGATGCGTGATGTCTTCAACTTGCTGCTTGCACAATAGACATACGCCTGGACCATTCCACCCTTTATTTTGTAGAATATCCCAAGTAAGCAATCTATTCTCCAATGCCAACCAGAAGAATAGAATGATCTTCAATTGTACACGTAGTTTCCACAAGTTTGCTTTCCATCCGTGCTAGATCGGGAGATTCTATGTTGATAGAATAACATTATAACAATTTTTAACTGTAAGGATCCCTGAAAGGTCCCCCCCCAGCCCATAAAAGCGAGTCGGTAACACCCCCCAGTAGAGTGACCCCTGCCTAGTTTAACTCCGCTGTAAAGGTGTTCCACTCCGAGGCATGTACACCAGAAAAACCCAAGTCTATACTGCTTTTCCAGACTTCGGTGAGGGTACTAGGATCCTGAAAAAATGGACGCTTGTGATAGCATATGAATCTGTTTCGAATTTAAAATAGCAAAAAGCTCCGAACTGATGAGACAACGTTCCCCAATACCAATAATCTTATCTTTACCAATGGAGATAAGGTGACCTTCCCCCGGGTTCTAGCTAAGCCAATGATTTATAATTGGTAGTGAACGAACTAAACTGGACCACATCCTAGAGACCACATGAAGGTTATGAGCAGGCAATCTGAGCCAATTAATAAGAGTTGAGTTATGTAGTTACTTGTCCATAATGACCTGATGCCATATGCTTTTCTGCATTAATACCCTCCATAAGGTAACCATATTCAGGGCCAGATTAAAATGATAAAGATTAAATAACCCCCATCCCCCATTTCTTTTAGGTTTGGAGAGTAACTCCCATATGCATAGATGACACTGACAAGAGTAATTACGCCCATTCCATAAGTAGTGGAATATCACTTTACGGATCTTGTTAATGATAGAACGAGGCAAAGACTCCAAGGACATCCAAAAGACCGATTGAACTTCCAAAATGGATTTTATCAAGATGCATCTACCCCCTATAGAAAACCACTTGTTATACCATTCTGTAATTTTCTGAGAAAATTTTGAAATGAGCCAACCCCAATCAGCTGCGTGATGAGGGTCGGTCTTTAAAAAATACCCTAGGTATTTAAAACTGGCGGATAGAGCACTGAAGGAAAAATTCAAAAGAGATTTGAAATGAATCAGTTCAATTTCCTTGAGACCTTCAAAGAGGACAATAGTTTTTGTCTGGTTCACTGAGAGACCAACAATGCTACAAAAAATCTTAATGATGGATTTAATCTCCTTCTACTCTACTAAACTCTCCTCAGACATGATGAGGACATCGTCCACAAAAAACATATGCAAGATTTTAGTCAATCTTGAGAGTTTTATACCTGAAATCGAACCTTCTGCAGAGGATTTCTTCAATAATAAACTGAGACCCTCCATCATAAGAATCAAGAGAAGAGGGGATAATGGACAACCTTGACGAAGCCCCCTCTCACTTCTGAAGAAACCTGTAGGCTCTCCATTTACTAAAACTGGAAAGGACGAAGATGTTACGCATGACATAATCCAATTTGTCATCTGGATGCCCAACCCCACTTTTATAAGAATCAAAGGAAGTTGGTCCTGTTAGCATCAAAAGTCACTCCTGGATTGCTTGCAGAAGCAGAGCCCATCACCCATCAGTTTTATGTCACGATTTGTTTAATGGGGTGATCGGATGGGTAAAGACTCAAGAAAATATAGCTTTAACTCAGGGAACCAGGCCTGGTATGTAGACAGCAAGGGAGGTCTTGATCCAACTTCTGTCAGTAAATGGATCAAAGGGCGGTAGATGGAAGACTTGTGAGAAAGGTGAGCAAGATTGCCTCGGGCGACAGGCCTTCGAAAGTTTTGGGAAGAAAAACTCAGAAACCAAGATCCTCTTGGTCCAAGGCTTCAGGGAGTTGAAGGGTGACTCGACTGGATCCTCCAATTCCAAGCCGTTCAGCACTAAGAAAATCACATGAGCCGATTAGAAGCAGTGTAACTATTACAGTGATCCATCCTACATCATCCTATAACATCTACAACTCGACTGGATCTTCCAATTCCGAGCTGTTCTAACACAGTAAACAAAAATATGAAAAAGAGGCTGACATCCATAAAGTAAGAAGTCTCCAATGCTTCATACATTAACCAGAGCGACCAACGCTTCACTAAAATTTTACAATCGGGAGCCTTGCTCAACCATCGATACCTTCCAAAATGCAAAAACTGAGTACATATACTTGGGCAGATTTTTCCCACAGAGGCACGCTCACCCTCCAAGGTGTAGCGTCTCTTCAATCAATCTTCGGGCGGAAGTCCTTCGTCATATGTCTCTTTAATTTCGCATGGCCTTTGCAGGGGAGGTAGCTGAAACACTAAAGGCCAAAATGGTGTGTGTAGACTTCTTTGTCTAGTCGAGGACTTTGGCATGGTTTCTTTGGAAACAATTAGTACACAGAACTCCTCAGAGCAGACCGCTTGCCAGGCCCTCCATACCTCACACTCAATGAATGAAAGGAGGTCTCAACCACCCGTTCTTGCTTTCATTTACTCCAAGTGGAAACCAGGAGCGAAATCGTATTCGATGGCACCTGGAAATCACGATGATCCTTTTGGCGACTGGATTCGATGCTTTTGGCCCCTTTTGCTTAGCTTTTTTATTTCCCAAGTGACCACAGACCATGGCTCTGCTTTTATTCTTGTAGGTTCTTTCGGCGTTCGCGGATATGAGGGAGCTGCTCCTTGCGCTTCGAAACCGCGATGGGCGATAAGGCGGGGAGCCTAATCGTGCGCCAGGTGTCCGCTTCAGATAGATGACTGAGACTGCCCCTTGATAATGTGGGCCTGACTTTGGGCGCTATCGGCACTTCAGGGTTTCGAGAAGTACAACGACATAAAACCTTCACCCTTTGAACTCGCGACTTCCGAAAAGCTGACGTGACCAGATCTTGTGCCACACGTCCTTTGGGATGAAAGACTGCCATCCATTTCTGCACAAAATATGGGTGTTATCCATTGCGCTAACCTCGACACAACTTCACTAACTGTGATTTCCCGCCAACCGTTGATCTGTCCCTTTGGATGAATCCTAATCGTCAAAATCATATTGCTCGCTCGCTTGTTTTAAGCCCACAATAGATTTCTTTTGTGAGCTGCGCTCGGCGCTCATTGCACCACTTGCAGACCTGATTGCTCTTGCGCTTTAGACGAGTAATGTTACTAACATTAGGCTCCATGGGGGATAGATTCATCCCTGCGATGCTCTAAGGACTCATTTTGCAGTTCCAGTGCCTTGCTGTTGGGCCATGGAGCCATTTACTAAGCCGAAACAATAAAAGTAAAAACAAAGAACAGAAAGGGAAATATTTACAAAACATAGGAGCCACTGAAGACTTAGACAAAACCTTTTTTGAGAAAATGCCCATTTACTGGGTTGCTGAAAACTTCTTCACCTTCCAAATCTTGCAACCTGTACATGTTATTTGAGAAAGTATTAGAGATTTTGAAAGGCCCGATCTATAGGGCTTCAAATTTTTCATGTTTTCCCTTATCTTTCTTAGGAGAATCCCATTTCAGTACCAGGTCTCCTATCCAGAACTGCTCCTTCTTGGCCTTCTTATTGAAAACCTGCTTGATCCTTTGCTGATGGTCCCGAATTCTATCCATTGCCTACTCCCTGGCCTGTTGGACCTCCACTAGCTGATGAATCCTTCTGATCATGTCATCAGGCTCCTCCTGATGATCCTGGAGGAATTTTGCTACAGGAATGGCTAGATGAGAAGGGAAAACAACCTCAGCTCCATAGACTAATTAGAAAGGAGAGACACCGATAGATCTCTTTGTGGTCACTCGATCGACCCATAGAGCAAATTTTAATCTGGAATGCCAGGCCTTCTTGTTGTCTTACAACAGCCTTTTGATGATCCTTATCAGGCTTTTGTTGGAGGATTCTGCTAAACCATTGCCCTGTGGATAGTATGGGGTGGAGTGAATCAGTTTGATCCCGAATTTCTCACAGAACTGGGCTAACGGCTCAACTGTGAAGGAGGCTGCATTATCTGTGACAATTTTACTTGGGTAGCCGAATCTCGTGATGAGGTCCTCCAGGAATCCAATGATAACCTTGTGGGAAGCACTTATGGTGGAGACAACTTCAATCCACTTAGTGAAGAAGTCGGTAGTGGTCAGGATCCATTTGTGATGCCCACTGGAAGCAGGGTGAATTTCTCCAATGAAATCTAGGCCCCATTGCTGGAAAGGTCCTGAAACCACCACAAGATTTAACGACAGAGACTTGAGCTGCTGCTTTCCTGCAAATTTTTGACATTTGATGTAGGCTCTGATCCTTTTGCAGACGTCAGTGAACACGGTAGGCTAGTAGTATCCAAACCTGAGGATTTTGTGGGCTGTGGCTTTCCAGAAATGGTGCCCTCCACATAGGCCATTGTGAAATTCAACCATGATCATCTTGGCCTCTTGTGGATTCATGCATTTTAACAGCACCCCCAGGGGGTCTTTCCAGTATAAAAATTGATCGATCAGGCAGTATCTGACTGCCTTGAGCTTCAAATCTCTTGCGTTGTTTCTTTGCAGGCCGTATGGAGGCCACAACTCCTGCAGAAAATATATGATGTCCGTATACCAAGGGAATTGGGCCAATGGGGGCTCCCTTTGAAGGCCGATTTCAGACAACTGATCTTGTTGAATTCTTGAGCATTCGTTTATGAAACTTACTCCCAGATCTTGGCAATTTGATTCAGCCAACAACTTCACTAAACCTTGACCTTTGATCAATTTGGTGGGCCTAATTTCCAGGTCGAATTCCAGAATATTGGCTATCCATTTACTCCTCCTCCCGTCTATGTCATGCTGAATAAGAATGTCTTTAACAACAGCCGAGGGGACATAGGTGATGATTTTTGGCTGCAGGACGTAGGTTCTAAAAGCTTTGAGAGCTTTTACTAGAGCATAGGCCTGCTTCTCCATAGTGTCATACTTGACTTCGGCATCCCTCAATGCTCGGCTGAAATAGGCAATAGGCTGCTCTAGCCCAATGTCGTTTGTCTGTAATAGAACATCGGCCACCGTGTCAGGTGAGGCAAAGGAGAAAATAAGGAAATCCTTTGAGTAGTTGGGACTGAAAAGCACGGGGGCTTCAGACAGGGCCTTCTTTATTTGCTCAAAGGAATGTCGCGATTCAGAAGTCCACCTTACTTCATTTCCTTTCCTCAACATGGCTGTTATAAGTTTTACCTCCTCGGCAAAGTTAGGCACAAACCTCCTCAGAAAATTAATTTTACCGAGGAAAGATTAGACCTCCTTCTTGGACCTCGGGATCGATAAGGCTTGTATCGCCTCAACTCTGCTGGGATCAATTCTAACTCCTTCCGCTGATACTATGTGGCCTAGTAAATTTCCCTCCTGCATGGCGAACATAGATTTCTTGGGGTTTAATGAAATGCCAAAATTCCTGCATTTCAGGAAAACCTTCCTGAGATGACAACAATGTTCTTTATCAGATTTCGAAAATACTGTTATGTCATCCAGATAGATGACCACAAATTTATCCTTTTCCCCGACGAAAGCTATATCCATGGCACGTTGAAACGTTGCCCCTGCATTCATCAATCCAAAAGGAATCTTGGCATACATGAATGTGCCCCATGGAGTGGTAAACGCCATATTTTCCCTGTCCTCAGGTAGAACAAAGACTTGATTGTAGCCAGAGAAGCCATCGATCATGGATATCCTAGACGCTCCTGTTACCCTTTGCAAAATATGTTCCATCTTTGGTAAGGGGTAGTTATCCTTCCGTGAGCTCCTGTTCAGGTTTCTGAAGTCTACACAGAGTCTGACCTCTCCATTCTTCTTCCTTACTGGTACCAAGTTGGCCACCCACTCTGAATATCTTAGTGGCACAATGATCTGAGCTTGAAGCAGCTTCTTCACTTCCTTCTCCATGATAGGCAATAGCATAGGGTTGATCTGTCTTAATTTCTTCCTAAATGGCTTGGCCTCCCCTTTCAATGAGATTTTATGCTCGATGAAAGAGGTGCCGTATGTTTTAAGGTCTTCGTAGGTCCAGGCGAAAACATCAACGAATTCCCTCAAAAGTCCAGTATATTCAGACCTTTTCTTTTCTGTTAGATTTCTGGACAATTTGACAAACTTGGGCTCGCTTTCAGTGCCAATGTTGCACCGAATAGCATAAGCGTCATCCTCCGAGATTTCCCCCTTCAATGACACGTCATTTTGATCAAAGAGACTTTCCAAAGGAACCAATACCCTTGGGATATGGTTGTTGGGGAGTTGCACAATATTTCGCTCTGCGATTTTACTCATAAACTTACCCTCATCAAACTCTTCTTCAGAGACAGAGTCTTGGTCGATATGCATTTCTGAAAATTCTTCGACCGTCTCCAAGAATCTCTTGATCTCAAGATCATCCTCGAATACCTTCCAATGCTTGACGTTGTCAGGTATGGAGGGCCTGTATTTTACTTCCACATCATATCTGAATTTGGGCGGCAAGGGTACTTTGAAATTACTTGCTAACGTAGCCAAGGAATATGCCATTGTGTTCTCCTCTCTTGGGACGAAAGAAATGTTGAATGCCAAGAAGAAACTGTCAACTAGGTCCCACACCTCATTTCTGTAGCTTCTGAGTCGAGGATTCTTGGCTTGATAAGCGTTTCTGATTTGCTGGACCACCAACTCTGCATCTCCGAACACTGCCACTTCCTGAATCCCCATTTCCTTTGCGGCTCTTAATCCTAGGACCAGAGCTTCATACTCTGCCACATTGTTGGTATCTTCAAATTCTAGTTTGTATGTCAGAGATATGGTTTCCTGAGCAGGTGACACAGAAAACACCCCAGCTCCAGCGCCTTCCCTGGAACAAGCTCCATCAAAGAACATTTTCCAGACCGGGGTGATGGAGGAAGAAAATTCATGAGTAGTGGTGGGCTATTTTCTGAGATTAAGAGGAGGGTCGGGAGCATGAGTGAGTTGCAGCAAATTGGAGCCTAAATCGGTGTCCAAGGCAAAGATGGGGTGTTTGGTAGTGTTGGCTTCATCACTGATTATATAGGCCAGTTGGGCTTCTCTATATAGCCTCCTATTTTCCCCTCCAAATACTGGGATAGTAGCATATGTGAGGTCCATCTGCAAAGTCCCCCCCAATCTTTTTATCCACGACCTTGATAACAACATGCCAAACTTGGGGGGGACATCAACTACTATGATATCCATGACCACACTTTTCATGGGCAACAGAAACAAGGTCACGACTAGGTCTTTGATAACCCCTAGACATTGAACCTTTCTAGAGTCAAAGGAATAGAGGTCATGATAGGCTCGGGTGACTTCTAGCCCTAATTCTTCCATGACAGTTTTGGGCATGAGGTTGTGAGAGGCCCCTAAATCCATCAAGTAGTTATGAAGTACCTTGTCATGTATGTTCAAGGAGGTGTAGAAGGGAGGGGATGAGTCATTCTTGTCTTCCACCATAGGACCTAAAATAACTGCAGGCTTTTCATCTTGCAAATTGATGGAGTCTGTGGGAAGTCATGAGACCTCATACTGTAAAATATCAAAGAAGCGTTTATTGAAACCTTCATGTTTAATCAATTCAGTCAGTGGCACAGAGATTCTGATCTTTTGAATTTCATGCTCGAAATTGAAAGAAGATGTAAGCTTCGGGATTTCTCTTTCATTGGGAACATGACTCTGGACTATGGGAGATAGGGTTCGATTATTCTTACCTCCGTGACTGTTTTCTACTTCATTAGCAGGCTTCTCTGTTCCAGTGAACTGCTCAGGAACGTCAGGTGCCACTGTCTTTTTCTTGGACCTCAGGTGCCACTGTCTTTTTCAGGACCTGCCTCGGCTACCAGTAGCCTTGTCTCCCTTACTCAGTTCATTTAGCTGACTGTCCATGAGGGACTCCTCATATGCTGATTGAGTGAGATGAGGAAAATGAGGAGTTCCCCCGAAGAAATGGATTTCAGGATCTAGCTCATCTGTTTCGCCTTGTTCCTCCTCGGCCACAAAATTGTTTTGAAAAGGGGCCTGAATTTTCTGGTCGTCTCTGTCTCTTCCCCTTTCTCTCTGCATAGTCAGGGGAGATATATTGTTGGGCCTCCTGAAACCTCCTTTGTTTTTGGAGTTTTGAGGGCCCTTGTATGCTTTCCTCCCCTCCACCTTTATTCTCTCCATCTCTGCAGATAGAGACTTCACCATCTTGGTCAATTCGTCCACTTGAGGGTGGGGCACCGACGGGCCAGAAGTTGAGGCTTCGTATCTTCCCTTTCTCCTGTCTACATCAGCCTTGTTCCTCAATTTTTCATCGGCTAATACATTAGATTCCACCTTTATGGCCGCATCTTGCATTTGAGCTAAAGAGACGACTCTTCTTTATCTCAATAAAAGACAGAAATCGGGGCCAAACGCACTAGCGTAGGAAATTTTGGCCGAGGCTTCTGAGGGATTTATTTCAGCAGGGATATTATTATACATCTTATTGAATCTTTTGGAGAAGTCGAAGACAGATTCTCCTTCCATCTTCTTCAGAGACCTGAAATCTGTCGTGTAATACATGAAATCTTTCCTATCTCTCCACTGCCTCAGGAAATCACTATCCAGGGCTTCAATCCCAGCAATAGATCCTGGAGCTAATCCTCTAAACCATTTCCTTACCTCACCATTCAAGCTCTAGACAAAAACTCTCAACCATACATCTTCATTTTCAATGTTCAGGTTGTCTACATAACTGTAGAAAGAAACCAGGTGCTCTTCCGTAGTTATGTCCCCTTCCCCAACGAACTTGGGCATATATTTCAAGTAGTCTCCAGCAGGGAGAGGATTCATAGGATGGGTTAGGATTAAGGGAGTGTATCTGGCAGTGACTATGGCGTCCATTCTATTTAGAGGGGGATTGGCACCAGCCATAGGAATATTGGGTGGAGGATAATTTGGAGGAGAAGGAGTTCACGAAGGGGCTACTGGGAGTGAGCCTTGAAGTGGAACGGGAAACAAAAGGGGATTTAATGAGAAGGCTAATGGGTCCAAGTTAGCAACTAATTATTTTTGGGTGGAAAGGGCAGCAGTAACAAGAGGAGGAGTGGGGAAATCTTCCGTGGTCCCGTGCCTATGCCACGGTACTGTTTCAGGGGAGAGGGGAGTGACAAGGTCTCGTCCCTCTAGTCCGAGACTAGGAGAGGAAAACTCAATAGGAAAACTCCCGAAATTTAGGAAATGGGAAACCTCAGAAACAGGTCTGTCAAGAAACTGAGGAGGAGAAAAATGAGTTCTCACAGAAGGATATGGTGGATTACCTGGTTCGGCAGTGGAAGCTTCTTTTTCAGAGGCCTTTCCCTTTCTGAGCACCGCCTCTGGATCTGCTTCAGGTGTAGTTAGAGGTAGCTTTGGATGAGACCGTGTATGCCTGCCTCTGAAAGCCACAATTAACACGGCAGGTTCTCCCCAGTGGGGTTGTCACAATGGAGTCTCCAGGTGCACATCAACAATATTGATAATTCTGATATCTGATGCACCTTCAGAATCATCTAATTGTTGTCGTTCAATCCCTGGGAAAATATTCAACTTCGTCACCGGAAACAACGCCAAAAATGTTAGCGTCAGAAGTCACTCCTGGATTGCTTGCAGAAGCAGAGCCCAACGCCCATCAGTTTTATGTCACGATTTGTTTAATGGGGTGATCGGATGGGTAAAGACTCAAGAAAATATAGCTTTAACTTAGGGAACCAGGCTTGGTATGTAGAAAGTAAGGGAGGTCTTGATCCAACTTCCGTCAGTAAATGGATCAAAGGGTGGTAGATGGAATACTTGTGAGAAAGGTGAGCAAGATTCCCTCGGGCGACAGGCCTTCGGAAGTTTTGGGAAGAAAAACTCAGAAACCAAGATCCTCTTGGTATAGGGCTTCAGGGAGCTGAAGGGTGACTCGACTGGATCCTCCAATTCCAAGCCGTTTAACGCTAAGAAAATCACAGGAGCCGATTAGAAGTAGTGTAACTATTACAGTGATCCATCCTACATCATCCTATAACAGATACAACTCGACTGTATCTTCCAATTCCGAGCTGTTCTAACATAGTAAACAAAAAGATGAAAAAGAGGTTGACATCCATAAAGTAAGAAGTCTCCAATGCTTCATACATTAACCAGAGCGACCAGGGCTTCACTAAAATTTTACAATCGTGAGCCTTGCTCAACCATCGATACCTTCCAAAATGAAAAAACTGAGTACATATACTTGGGCATATTTTCCCCACAGAGGCGCGCTCACCCTCCAAGGAGTAGCGTCTCTTCAATCAATCTTCGGGCGAAAGTCCTTCGTCAAACATCTCTTTAATTTCACATGGACTTTGCAGGGGAGGTAGATGAAACACTAAAGGCCAAAATGGCGTGTACAGACTTCTCTGTCTAGTTGAGGACTTTGGCATGGTTTCTTTGGAAAAAATTAGTACACAGAACTCCTCAGAGCAGACCACTTTCCAGGCCCTCCATACCTCACACTCAATGAATAAAAGGAGGTCTCAACCACCCGTTCTTTCTTTCATTTACTCCAAGTGGAAACCAGGAGTGAAATCGTATTCGATGGCACCTGGAAATCGCGATGATCCTTTCGGCGACTGGATTCGACGCTTTTGGACCCTTTTTCTTAGCTCTTTTATTTCCCAAGTGACCATGGACCGTGGCTCTGCTTTTATTCTTGTAGGAGCTTTCGGTGTTCATGGATATGAGGGAGCTGCTCCTTGCGCTTCGAAACCACGATGGGTGAGAAGGCGGGGAGCCTAATTGCACGCCAGGTGTCTGCTTCAGATAGACGGCTGAGACTGCCCCTTGATATTGTGGGCTCAACTTTGGGCGCTATCGACACTTCGGGGTTCGGGGTTTCGAGAAGTACAATGACATAAAACCTTCACCCTTTGAACTCGCGACTTTCGAAAAGCCGACGCGACCAGATCTCGTGCCACGCGTCCTTTGGGATGAATGACTGCCATCCATTTTTGCGCAAAATATGGGCATTATCCATTGCGCTAACCTCGGCGCAACTTCACTAACTGTGATTTCCCGCCAACCGTTGATCTGTCCCTTTGGATGAATCCTAATCGTCAAAATCAGATTGCTCGCTCGCTTGTTTTAAGCCCGCAATAGATTTCTTCTGTGAGCTGCACTCGGTGCTCATTGCGCCACTTGCAGACCTGATCGCTCTTGCACTTTGGATGAGTAATGTTACTAACAGGTCCCAATCAAGAGAGTCGTAGGCTTTCCTTAAATCAAGATTCAGGACAAGTGCTTTTAGCTTCTTCTTTTTAATGATGTGAATAATTTCATTGGCAGTTCCAATGACATCTTGAATGCATCTTCCTTTTAAGAAACCTAGCTACTCGAAGGAAATATACATAGACAGAAACGGTTTTAACCGGTTAGCAATAAATTTTGAAATAACCTTGTAACACAGGTTACATAAAGAAATAGGGCGAAAGTCGTCAAAGGTTCTTGGGAGATTTGACTTAGTAATCAAAGTCAGAAATGTTGAATTTAGACCACCCACAATAGAACCTAGTCTTCTAGATTCTTCAACCATTGCGAGAAGATCCTCCCCAATCAAGTCAAATAATAAAGTGAAAAATTATGAGGTCCACCCATCTGGGCTTGGGCTCTTTTCCTTCTTGAAATGGACAAGAACAACTTGCAGTTCTTCTAATGTAACTGATGCATACAATGAACTAGATGTGGACTTGCCAACATGAAGAAATCACATATTTCGTTGGCACGAGATCTGATCAGTGTATGGGTGTCGAACGAGCGTTGAATTATACAGGCCCAATATGGATCATGAGATTGATTAGGAATAAAATTTTTGATTTCTTTTAAATTTTTGTTATGGTACATATTTATTAATTTTTATTTTTGGTGCAGGTTTAAACATTAAAAAGGAAAAAGAAGCATGCAAATAAGAGAAGAATATGCGTGCTCTGATTACTGTAATAAATTAAATCGCAGATGAAGCCATAAGTAAAATAGTTTTCTTGTAATGAATGAATGGTGGATTTTTTTTTTCAAATGAGGAAACCAACTATCTCCAACAATATTAAAAAACTTAATAATTTCAAGTTTCTCTTATAAAATTAACAACTCAATTTCCCCATCAGAAAATTACAGCTAAAATTGTAGCTATGTGAGATTACCCACATACTTTACAAGACAATCTCTACTTTACAAACCAACTGTGTTTTAGCCTTGCACAACCAAGAAATCCTTTTAGCCTCATATTCAGGAGGTAATGAATGGTGAATTTATGGAGTGATAGGGGAGTTTTTGTTTTTCCTTCTTTCTTTCTAGTCTTTTTACTTTGCATAATATTTTTTATTGTTTAGATTTATCATATTTTAGTTCTTACTTTTAATTTTATTATTTTTTAATTACAGTTTAGTTTCTATTATTTATATTTAGTTTAGTTTTATGCCAATTACTTTAATTTAGTTTGGTTTAGTTTCATTTTATTATTTTTATTGGATTTTGATTTGGGATAAGAGCATGTTATCGTAAGGCACTCCAAGGTGGTTTTACTAGACTTAAAAGCGAGGACACTTGTGCTATCGCATTGATCTTTTCAAAATTATTATGTAACTAGGGATTTGAAGAATTAATTGGTCTTTGTGCATTATTGTCGAAACTGCAAAGTTTGTTTTGTTGTAAGACCTCGAGTTTTTTTTGCAGTCATCAGAGATACTATTATCATCTTTTGATTATAACAAGTGTTGCATGACAACGTAGTCCCTGCCAAGTTAGAATGAGAATAAATGCAACTGAGTACAGACACGTGGGTAGCAAGGTGAAGTACATGTGGTATCCATGTAGAATTTAGTATTCTTGAATTAGTTTAATTTGAAATTTATCAAAAACTAGTAATGTGTGGTACATCAACAAAGGTTCCTAGTATCTAAGTTTGATAGTACAGGAAAGATTTAAAAGGAGCCTCGACAATTTTTTTTTGTGTACAATAATAATAAGATAATAAGGTTCCTAGTAAGAACGTTTGTTACATCAACATTTAAAAGGTTATTGGACACAAAAAATTTAGCATGCAATAGAATAGTAATAACGTCTGTTACATAGGTTCGTGGACAAAAATAAAAAACCTAGTATCTAAGTTTGATAGTACAGGAAATATTTAAAAGGAGGCTCGACACAAATGTTTTTGTGTACAATAATAATAAGATAATAAGGTTCATAGTAAGAACATTTGTTACATCAACATTTAAAAGGTTCTTGGACACAAAAAATTCAGCATACAATAGAATAGTAATAACGTCTGTTACATAGGTTCGTGGACAAAAACATAAGAAGTTTAGCATTCCCAAATTAGTTTTCTTTAAAACAAGGGCTCCTGGACACGAAAGAAATTGAAATTTATCAAATTATAGGTTCCTCGACACGATTAATTTAGCATACAATAGAATAGTAACAATGTCTTGCAAGAAAGACTCACCATAAATTTAGCATACAATAGAATAGTAACAACGTCGTGCAAGAACATTTAAAAGGTTCTTGGACACAAAAAATTTAACATACAATAGAATAGTAATAACATTTGTTACATAGGTTTGTGGACAAAAATACAAAAAAAATAGCATTCACAAATTAGTTTTCTTTAAAACAAGGGCTCCCAGACACAAAAGAAATTGAAATTTATGAAATTATAGGTTCATGGACACCATAAATTTAGCATACAATAGAATAGCAACAACATCGTGCAATAAAGGCATTCCCGAATTAGTTTTCTTAGAAAGTAATAATGTCTGTTAGATCAACAAAGGTTCCTGGAGAATTTTTTTTTGGCATACAATAAGACACAAAAAATCTAGCATTCCTGAATTAGTTTTCTTTGAAACAAACAACAAAGGTTCCTGGATAGGCATTCTCGAATCAGTTTTCTTTGAAATTTATAAAAAATTAAAAATGTCTGTTACATAATTCTGGAAATTACATCAACATTTAAAAACATACAATAGAATAGTAATAAGGTCTGTTACATAGGTTCGTGGACAAAAAAACAAAAAAATTAGCATTCCCGAATTAGTTTTCTTTAAAAGAAAAGCTTCTGGACACAAAACAAATTGAAATTTATCAAATTATAGGTTCGTGGACACTAAAAATCTAGCATATAATAGAATAGTAACAACGTCGTGCAACAAAGGCATTATCGAATTAGTTTTCTTTGAAAGTAGTAACGTCTGTTACATCAACAAAGGTTCCCGGATAATTTTTTTTTAGCATACAATAGGACACAAAAAATGTAGCATTCTCGAATTAGTTTTCTTTGGAACAAACAACAAAAGTTCATGGACACCCAAAATTTAGCATACAATAAAGGCATTCCCAAATCAGTTTTCTTTGAAATTTATCAAAAAATAATAATGTTTGTTACATATTTCTGGAAATTTAAATGCGTTTGTCATATAGACTAGGATTGGGGCTCTCGCGGACCATAAAAATAAATAAGTACAAGAATTAGGAATGTCGAAAGAAGAAGTGCGCAATGGTAGAGAGGAAGACTTGAAAAGAAGAAATTGGAAGTTATGAATCTTTGGTTATAGTTTTCTATTTAAAGAGGTAATAAATGGATTGATAAATAAAACAAGATGACAATATAGACTTAAAGTGGATTGATAAAGAAAACAAGATGCCAATATAAACTTACTACGAAGACGATGCGTTTTTTTTGGTGTCGTCGATGGTCAGTGGAGTCGTGTCGACCGATTGTTGCCCTTCCTGTAGGAGGTTGTCCATTCTTCGATGTAGCTTCTCATGGGGGCCATGTTGATTTTATCCTGGATTTCTATGTCGTAAAGGTCATTTTATAATTTCCTTAGATCCATTGAAATACTATGCAGACTCTGTTCAATTTCTTCATTGTGTGCCGCATAGTCCAGTACCCAGCGCTCGATCTCATCTACATGATGTTCAAGTATGCCATAAAATTTTTCGAAAGACAACCCCTTTAAAATATCAAGTTGTTCATGGAAGGATTATTTGGTCATTGAAAAGAATTTGAGAATCAAGTTTGGGTCTTGAACCTCATTGGTACTTCCGGCTAAGTCTATTTGGATCAGGCTTGTGAATAAATCTTCCTTTTCTAATATGGCTTGTTTACATGATTCGACAATGAGCTCCAAGTTCTTAACTTTCTTTTTCCAGCATGATTTTAATTTTTTGGTCCTATTTGGGGAGGGGATTTTCTCTTGTATTCTTTTCAGTTCCAATGTGTTGACGACATGGTTGGAAAAATGGGTCAGCACCTGTTCACATAATTGATGATCATTTTTTAAATTTGTCTCCAAATGTTCGAGCAAATAATTTTCCTTCTTTCGAAAGGAAACTAAATTTTGCGATGTTTCCCTGGATTCAGTAACTAGCTACATTCTTTTGTTGATGTTATTCTCTACAAGGGATCTAGAGCATGTAAGTAGGGTAGAGGATACTTTCATCTTGGCTGCAGTGGTAGAAAACACAGTTTTTGCTAGAGGATTGACAAATTCTAGGGTGTAAATGAAACCCTGCTCAAATTCGTTGAGGTGGTCTTTCAATCTGGCTTTTTCTGCTTCAATACCTCCAATGGAATCATGAAGAGCATCACCGATTACTTGGTGAAATAGGGAGATTTGGGATGACCGCATTTTCCTAAAGTTAATCTCCGTGCGATATTTGCCTTACCTTTTTGTTACATCTCTCTTTTAAATGACCATAATTTTAGATTGGATGTAAAAAAAAACGCTCTGGAATACGAAGGATTCATCTTCGTCAAAAATTTTGGTTTCAGCTATTTCCACTGCAGATGAACTAATTTTGTGCATGTGCTCAGTTTCAATTTCAAGTTGCACCTGTTCACTTTCAATTTCAGGTTTGTTCGCCTTCCCTGCATTGTTTTTTCTCTTCTTCGTCAGTGGAATTTTGTAAGAACTATCAATTTTTATGTGAGGAGGGTTCTTATCTCCTCCTCCGTTCAAATATTTCTGGGTTTCTTTCTTACTGGGGTGGGCCATTGAAGCGATGCTCTGTGATGTCATGCTCATGGGAGTGCTGGCGGGGGACTGGGCACTCTTCTCATCGGATAATTTTCCTTGTTGTCTATACAATTCAGTCACTCTTTGCAATGTATCTGCGCCGCAATCGCCAGAAGCAGGATTTTTGTTATCACTGTCCCTATCTTCGGTCAAGTGTCTATGGATAAAACAACTGTTAAAGCCAATTTCCAGTAAATGTTCTCGAAAAATCCCATTAGGGTCAAACCCTTTTATCCTTTCAGCATACGTTAGGTTCAATTTCTTGAAATGGATGACAAATTCATCAATCTTATTAACGTTTTTGTGCACGAAGTCTTTGACTTTCCAGGGCAGAGAAATGAACTGTTTTTTTTTCTTATCATGGAAAAAATGCAACCAATGGTTGTATTTCCTTTCTATTTCTGCAACAAACATCTTGTCCGTGATGTGGCATGGAAGGAAAGTAGGATTTTCCTTAGAGACAAATACCATGAGTACACTCTGATTTTACTTTTGTTCAAGTGTGTCCTTCCCGTTCAAAAACTTGGTTGTCTGGCCAAGCATCCGCGGAGAATCCTTCCCTAACAATAAATCTTTGAAAACTGAGACAAAGACATTAAAAACTTCATAAAAACAATGGGAGGCCTTATGCCTCCACAAGGCCTGGTACCCGAATGTTATTGGGTCGAATCCACAGTTTATTTTATTTGAAATAATTTTTTTTGGAAACAGACAACAATGCACTATTGAGAAAATCAAGTAGGATGACATATAAAATTTATTCGATTCTTTGAATCATGACAACTGGGAGCATATCTCAATGGAAATTAGCTTCCCCCAATCGAAAATGAATTGTTCCTTGATTGTGAAGTAGAAAATATAAATAATTATATGGGAAATGCTTGTCGTGAATGCCTGTCCCGTTAGTCTTGTAAACAACCAAGCAATTTCCTGCAATGGATTTCTAAAGGAAATTACCTGCAACTTTGTGATATCTTTAGGAATTGTTGTCGGGTCTTTGAGGAACTTGGCTAAGATTTCCAACATGTTATCATGTTTTTCTAGGAACTTCTTGAAGTCTTGTCCTCTGAACGTCAATGTTAGCTCTGGCAATTTTAACATCTTGCAGAAGACCTGAGATGACAAAGAAATAGGAGAATGGTCGCATAGTGGAATAATTATTTGGCTTGGAATATATTTTTCGATGCACCAAGAGACCACCTCCTTACAATCAAAAACCTCAGGGACACAACCTTCATGAGTGATTCCAGAGGTCCAAATCACTTCGTTCTGGGCGGAATGGGATGAATAGTAAAAGTATGCCCTGGACCACTGGAAGTTCTGGTCCCGATGTTCGAAGATATTTACTGTATCTCCACAAAACGGCTCTCAACCTGCTGCCATAAGTCTACAAGAACATTTTTTTTCTCCAGACGATGAATGAAATGAAAAGTTGGAAGGGATAACATAACCTTGGACAAATCTTGGTCCAATGCATGTGAATGGCAGATCTCCTCGAGAATTTCGTTCATTAATGACAATTTGAATGGCTATTGCATCATGCGTTGTTAACATTAAACACTAGTAATTGCATACATAGAAATGCTAACATGGTGGATACGACAATGAGCGATTAAGAATTGTAGATTTCTTGAGTGGGACAACATGATGACGCGTGTTTGAGATGAACAATCGGAAAGGAAAATATAACTCTCCGCAGATCTTAGTTTAATGCGTAATAATGAGAGATCTCCTCGACTGTTTCGCTCATTAATGACAATGTTGAGGGTTCCTGCATCGTCAACTGTTACCATGAAAGGTTTCTAATTTCATAATAAGAAAGTATGGAGGTCGTTGGTATGGGAAAAAGCAGCTTCAAAATAGGGTTACAAGGTACAACCATTGGAGGTGAGGGCGCGAGGGTCAAATTGTATGTCTCATAAATTTTTTAGTGAAATACGCGTAACACCGAAAAGGGTATGATAGGACAGTCGAGAGGGAAATTTGTATATCACTAGTAAGATAATAACTAATGTATATCAGGAAGGAAAAGAAGTTAGTGGGGATGGAAGGCAGTGACAGATACTTTGAAACATTTGTGAGCCGTGGTAGAGTGAAGCTTGCGAGTTCGAGGAGTCCACGATGAAATTATAGATCATGAAAGTTTTGACTGCACGATGTATAGCACGTAACAAGAAGCAACGAAGTTCGAAAGCACCAACCCGACAATCACGACCATAAAATTGACTAAGTATGGAAATGAACAACGGTTGGTCGGATTCGTCATGTGAGGATATAGATGGAGATGAAGATATGTTAGTCCGCCAACGTTGGAACCCACGATCATAGAAAATAGAATAAGTATATAACCACAAAGAGATAATACATGGGAAGAAGAAAAGGGAAAAATGACTAAGGAGTCCGTGGTGGAATTGTAAATCACAAAAATTTTGAGTGCAATATTTATATCATGAAACAAGAAGCAACAGAGTTCGAAAGCACCAACCCGACAACCACGACCATAAAATTGGCTAAGTATGGGAAGGAACAACGATTAGTCGGATTCTTCATGTGAGGATATAGATGGAGATGAAGATATGTCATCCCGCCAATGCTGGAACCCGCAATCATAGAAAAGAGACTAAGTATATAACCACAAAGTGATAATACATGGGCAGAAGAAAAGGGAAAAAAAACTAAGGAGTCTACGGTGGAATTGTAAATCATAGAACTTTTGAGTGCAATATGTATATCACAGAACAAGAAGTAGCAGAGTTCGAATGCGCCAACCTGAAACAATGACTAAGAATTGGAGATTTCGTGAACCCATTAACATGAGGATCCAAATTAGGCTGACAAGGTCTCCCTAGAAGACGCGAGGCCCCGACGGTCAAATTGTATCGTTCAGAACATTTGAATGCATAATATGTAACACAGAAGAGGGGATGATGTCAGAATACGATAGTCAATTTGTATATTGTGGAGGGCCGGATGCCAACTGTTTCGTACCAGTGTGTACAATTGTCACTAGCAAGAGTCACTAGTAAGAGCATAACCAATATATATTAGGAAGGAAAATAAGTTAGTGGGGATGGAAGGAAACGACAGATACTTTGAAACATTTGTGAACCATTGTAGAGTGAATCTTGCGAGTTCAAGGAGTCCACAATGGAATTGTAGATCACAGAAGTTTTGAGTGCAAGATGTACATCACGGAACACGAAGCAACAGAGTTCGAAACTACCAACCCGACAACCGTGGCCATAAAATTGGCTAAGTATGGAAAGCAACAACGGTCGGTAAAATTCATCATGTGATTATATAGATGGAGATAAATATATGTCAACTTGCCAATGCTGGAACCTGTGATAATACATGAGAAGAAGAAAAGGGAAAAAGGAATAAGGAGTCCGCGGTGGAATTGTAGATCACAAAATTTTTGAGTACAATATGTGAACCTGGTAGTCAATTTGTATATTTCGGAGGGCCAGATGCCAATTGTTTCGTACCATTATGTTCAGTTGTCACTAGTAAGAGCACAACGAATGTATATTAGGAACGGAAGGAAGTTAGTGGGGATGGAAGGCAACGACAAATACTTTGAAATATTTGTGAACTGTGGTAGAATGAGTCTTGCGAGTTCGAGGAGTCCGTGGTGGAATTGTAGATGAAGAAAGTTTTGAGTTCAACATGTATATCATGGAACAAGAAGAAGCAAAGTTTGAAAGAGCCAAATTAACAAGCACGACCATAAAATTGGCTAAGTATGGAAAGGAACAACAGTCGGTCGGATTCGTCATGCAAGGATATAGATGGAAATGAAGATATGTCAACCCACCAACACTGGAACCTGCAATCATAGAAAGGTGACTAAGTATATAACCAGAAGGCAATAACACATGGGAAGAAGAAAATGGAAAAAGGGTTGAGTGCGCGGTGGAATTGTAGAGAACAAAAAATTTGAGTGCAAGATGTATATTACGGAACAAGAACCAACAGAGTTCGAAAGTGCCAACTCGAAACAGTATCCAAGAATTGGACATTTCGTGAACACGACAACATGAGGATCCAAAACAAGCTGACAAGGTCTCTCCAGAAGACGTGAGGTCCTGACATTCAAATTGTATCGCCCATAACATTTAAATGCATAATCTATAACACAGAAGAGCGGATGATGTCAAAATCCAGTAGTCAATTTGTATGTTGCGGAGGGTGTGATTCCAACTGTTTCATACCAGTGTGTCCAGTTCTCACTAGTAAGAGCTAATTTAGTATTGAAGATAATGTTTTTAGATACTGTTATATAGTTGATAGGGATTACCATCCGTAAAAAATGGAAATCTTGACCCCGCCAGACCTGGAGTCTGTCTGTCAATTTGTATATCGTGGAACTATGAGCGCTGTTTGGAGGACATGGAACAATAGAAGTGCAATGTTGAGCCAGCCAACCTGCAGTTCTACTTGTCAATTTGTATATCACAAAATTCTGGGTGCCATTTGTAGGGCACAGAACAATGGAGGCCCAATTTTGAGCCCGCCCGCCCGAGAACCCGCAATCCAAAAAGTGGCTAGGTATGGAATGCAGATCTATACATGCTCTATAAAATTGCATGTGCATACTTTATAGTCCAATAATACATGAGAAGAAAAAAAGGGAAAAAGGATGAAGGAGTCTGTGGTGGAATTGTAGATCACATAAATTTTGAGTGGAAGATGTATATCACGGAACAAGAAGCAATAGATTTTGAAAGCTCCAACCCGACAAACACGGGCATAAAATTGACTAAGTATGAAAAGGAACATCGATCGGTCAGATTCATCATGTGAGGATATATATGGAGATGAAGATATGCAACACACCAATGTTGGAACCTGCAATCATAGAAAGGCGAGTAAGTATATAAATAGAAAGCGATAGTACACGGGAAGAAGAGAAGGGAAAAAGGACTAAGTATCTCACATAAGAACATCTACTGTTCGCTTATTAATGCAAATCCTTTCGAACCCTTGGTGAGTTCTCACTAGAAAAGGCATAAATTTCATATGACATAAGTTCTTTGGGTGCAAGATGTATATGATGGAAGAGGGGACATAGGTGTTGGATACCGCAAACCCGGGACCCGATGATCACATAATTGGCTAAGTATTGAAAGGGACCGCGGTCGGTCGGGCTGATGGTGTGAATATATAGATAAATAGTTCCAATTTGTGAATCCATGAGGCCGTGATCATATAGCTGTGACTAAATATACAACCACAAAGGGATAATAGAGGGGGAGAAAAGATGAGAATTAATAGTTTTTATACATTCCTGCGGACAAATTGTATATTACGGAACTGGAGGCATTGTTTGCAACTCACAGAAGATTTGAAACAAAATTTTGAGGCCGTCAATCTGGGAACCTGCAATCAAAAAAGTGTGCAAGTACGGAACACAGAAACGCTGGCCGAGACTTGCTTTCGCTAAGCAAGATCTTATTTTCATGTTTCTGGACAAGTTCTGTAGGGATGGTTGGTTGTCCCAACTTTTTCTTATTAATAACACTTTTTTTACGCTTGCTGCATGATGTCGTTCTAGTATTAAACATTTGGTGTTGCATATATGGAAATAAGTACGAGGATGGGCATAACAGGAAACAATGACTAGGACTTCGAGTTTTCGTGAACCCGCGAACGCAAGGATCCAAAATAGAGTCACAAGGTTTCCCCAGAGGACGCAAGTCCCCGACGACCAAATTGTATAGTTTAGAACATTTGAATGCATAATGTGTAACATGAAAGAGGGGACGATGTTAGAGTCTGGTAGTCAATTTGTATATGGCAGAGCAACGGACACCAATTCTTTCGTACCAGTGTCCAGTTGTCACTAGTAAGAGCACAGTTAATGTATATCAGGAAGGACGCGAAGTTGGTGGGGATGTAAGGAAATGAAAGATACTTTGAACGAAGTTAATGTATATGAGGAACCCACGGTGGAATTGTAGATCACATATGTTTTTAGTACAATATGTATATAACAGAACAATAAACAACCAAGTATGGAAAGGAACAACAGTCAGTTAGATTCTTCATGTGAGGATATAGATGGAGATGAAGACATGTCATCCCTCCAACCCTGGAACCAAATATCATAGAAAGGAGACTAAGAATATATCCAGAAAGTGATAACGGGCGGGAAGAAGAAAAGGCGAGTTCGTATGCACCAACCTGGCAACCGCGACCATAAAATTGACTAAGTATGGAAAGGAATAGCGGTGGGTTGGATTTTTCATGTGAATATACAGATGGAGATGAAGATATGTCATCCCTCCAACCTTGCAAACCCTGATCATAGAAAGACTACTAAGTATAAAACCAAAAATCAATAATGGACAGGAAAAAGAAAAGGGGAAAAGGGATAAGTATCTGATAGTCCTAAAACATTTTTTTTTTTCGTTTATTAATGGAAATGTCTTCGAACCTTTGCTGGGTTCGAACTAGTAAAAGCATAAACTGCAGATCAATGAAGTTCTTTGGCTCCAAGATGTATATGACGGAACATGGGACATAGGTGTTGGATACCGCGAACCTGGGGCCTGGTGGCCATATAATTGGCTAAGTATTGGATACTAATATTCATAATAAAAATAGTTTTCATACTAATATATATTAATGGATTGTTTCTGTTTCAAATGCAAATGATCTCCCAATTTGCACGATGCTCTTTGGTTCGCAAATTTCGTTGAAACCACAATTTTTTTTACTGCAAGATGTATATAACGCAACAAGAAACATGAATTTGCATTGTGGTTTCAATGAGATAAACTCCTTATCATCTATTCATATTGTATTCCTTGCAATGACATGAGAAAACATCGACTTTCCATAAACATTAATATCTAAATTAAATTAAATTTAATAAAAAATTGGTGTAATTTAAGTAATTAAGGCAGCTTCAGTCGTTCCTTTATTAATGCCAAGATTTTCGAACCCCTGGTGAGTTATCACCAATTAAAGAATAAATTGCAGATCACGGAAGCTTTTTGGATGCAACATGTATATGATTGAACATGGAACATATTTTTTTAATACCACAAACCCGGGACCCGGTGGCCAGATAATTGCCTAAGTTTTTCCCAAGAGGAAGTTTTTATATTTATTCCAATAGTACTCATATTAGTATATATGCACATATATTATCAAATATAAGAAGTTGCAATATATGCAAGATATTGAACAAGAACATGGCATCAACACTTGAGCTTCCTTGTTGTAAGTCATTAATTCATTATATTTACGGACCCCGAAGAATGAAAGCAGGATGGGTCCTCCAATTTCTTTCTTTAAGTATAGGGCCGATGCCACATAAGTATGGCCTATGAAAAATTATTCTTCAATGTAAAATGTAAGCAATGAACATAGTAGCCTTTATTTAAATTGAAGTAGTGGGCAACATAAAGAGAAGCTTTTCGTCCATGTTTAACGACACACAGGGAAAGAAGGTATAAAATAAAATGAAAAACAATACCAGATATTGAAAAACACTATTAAAAAAAAAACCACAATTATTCTGTATTCAAATAAGATGGGTTACAAAATACAACTGAGATTATTTTCCACAATGATTGCGATTTGGCCTGCTGCCGACCAATAAAAAATATGTACATTGATGAAACTTGTTGACATTTTTCTTGAGGATCAAATCCTTTATTCGTAAAAAAATGAGTTGAATATCAATTTCGGGTCTTGGACTTAATTGGTGCTGCCAGCTAGATATATCCCAATTTTTTGAATAGCTTGTCTCTTCCAGATATGGACTGCTTGCATTGGCTGGTTATTCAACATTCCATTCTTTGTCAAGTATTAATTTCCCTATGCCGTCGAAAACTTTGGGTTTAAGGTGCTTTCCTTGTAATGTTCCCGACCATCGACATCCGAGACAACTTAGAAATGCGATTCAGGCCCAATTCAAAGTTGAGGGAGTCGTTTATGTGACATCAACTATGGGATGAGAAAAAAATTCAAGTATGTTGTGACTGCTATTCTCCCTGTATTTGATCATCTGTTTGGTTGAAAAGCCTGCCTGAAGATTTGTATGTTGAACTTCTTTGTTTTATTACAGAAAATTGGAAGGAACGCCCAACCCAACGCAAAATGTTATTTTTTTGAAGTACATGACTTCTTCGGGCAGCACAGGTCTGGAAAGTGTATCAAATGTTGTAGAACACATCAAAACAGGTCTAGCAAGTGTATCAAATGTTGCAGATCGCATCAGAATATATCTTTCATCATAGTGGTGGCAGATATGGCAGCCCATAGAAAGGTCTGGAATGTTCGGAGGTGACGCCAAATATGTGGAGTCTATAACTACATCCAGAAGAAACCAAACAAACTTTGACAAAGAACATGTATTTCTGTCAAGTCGGTTACCACACCCAGAAGTAGCTCAACAAACTTTGAAATAGAAACTTTCATAGTGATAATATGTCGTTTTATCCACCCATACAATTTATGTTACCCACTTCTGGTTACATTTGCAAATGGAGTGATATTTTGTGTCATTCACGAACATCAAAAACCATTTTGCAAGCCACGGTAAGTGCGATGCCCCCGAGGAAGAAAAATTATTGTGAGATCTGTAGAACTCGATACACTTGCCAAATCTATGTTGTTGGAAGAAACTATATACTTCAACGAAGAAGTATTTTGCACATGACCTGAAAATCCATTACAACTCCCAACAATAAAACAAAGAATATCAACAAACAAATCTCCAGGAAGGATTTTCAACCAACCAAAGCATATAATACAAGGATAACACCAACTAGAAGATACTTGTTCTTTTTTTTCCCTCCTCTCTAATTGTTGTTGGATAACATAGTTTTTTTTTTACTCAAAGCTCATGTCACATAAAACCAACGTCTCTTCTTTCATTTAAGCCTCAATTGCATCTCTAAGTTGTCTTATATGTCCATGACCAGGAACATTAGAACGAAGGCACCCTAAAGCGAAACTCTTTGATGATAGAGAGAAATGGCAATAAGTATTTAAAAGAAACTCTGGATGATCTTCCGTATATTTTGTGTTAATTCATTTTAATGACAGATGCTCTCGATATTTTCTCTTATTAATGCCAATATTTTCGAATATGTACGCTGAATAGTGACTAATAACACATATTAACATTCCCATATCCGAGCAGATGCTCAAATATGACATCTAAGATATGCACAATATTAAATAGGGACATGACGTGAAGGCCTATATGGGTGACACGTTCGTGGACTATGCTGAAACCTTTAAGAAAACTAAAAGAGCCTTTTTTTTTTTTTTTGCAAATTTAAAATGTAGGCAAAAGAAATTACCAGATCCACCTGTCTATTCATTTTAATGGGATATGTCCTTGAGCTTTCCGCTTATTAAAGACAATCTTTTCGAACCTGTCTGTTCGGTTGTCACTTTTGAAAGAATAATTAATGTCTATTCGAAAGGGCGGAAGGTAGCGGGGATGGAGGGGAGCGACAAATGATTTTAAATTTTCTGAACCCAAAAAGGCGTGAACCTGTCAAACTTTGAAAAATCGACTAAGTATGGAACGGTAGGTAGGATAGACAAATTCATCGCAGGCAGAGGCACGGTTGCGAGTTCGAGGAGTGTAGAGTCGAATTGTAGAAAATGGAAGTTCTGGGTGCAAGATGTATACACCGAACACGAGCTGCCATAGTTCGATAACACCTATCGGCGAGCCGCGTCCATAAAAATGGCTAAGTATGCAATCGAACGATGGTCGATCAGAATGACCACAGAAACGTGGGAAACTATAGAACCAAAAACACAGTTTACAAGAGGGAAAAAAGGGAGAGAACAACTATATCGCTCACACAAAAAAACATACTCTCATAAATATGAAACCATAATAAGACATAAACCATGGAAAAAATAGTCAAACTTTGAAAACTCGACTAAGTATGGAAAGTCAGGTAGGATAAACAAACTCATTGAAGGTAGAGGCACAATTGCTAGTTCGAGGAGTGCGGGGTCCAATTGTAGAGAACAAAAGTTCTGGGTGCAAGATGTATAAACCAAACACAAGCTGCCATAATTTGATAGCACCTATCCACAAAGCCGTTTCCACAAAAATGGCCAAGCATGCAACTGAATGACAGTCAGTCGGAATGACCACAGAAACGTGAGAAACTATAGAACCAGAAACGAGTTTACAAGAGGAAAAAAAAAGGGAGAGAACAACTATATCGCTCAGACAACAAAACTTAACCTCATAACTATGAAACCATAGTAAGACATAAACCATGGAAAAAACATCTCCATCTATGAAATATAGTTTCATGCCGACAAGCTCTGGTTCAACGCGTAAGAGATGCAATTTACATCGACTGAATTTTTTTTGTATGTTATTTTATCTTAATAGTATTTTATGGAGAGTCAATTGAAAAACAATGTAACAAGAGATCCAAATGCGGATGCAACACTCCAACATTGTAATCCATAGGAAAACAAGAACAAACAGCAAATAACAACCCAGTTAAGAAGCACCAAAAGGCCCAACTGCAGACCCAACCCTGCAAAGTTGAATCAAACAACAATAAACAACATACAATGAACAAAGAAGCACGCAACGACCAGGCCACCAGAAATGACGCAGTTCCAATCGCGGTTGCAGAACCCCAAATGTGAAAACTGCAACAAGACGAACAAGCAAACAAGAAGAACAACAATAGGCAAATAAGAAATTAGTGGAGATGCAAAAAGCAAGCATGAACCAGTGAACCAACAATGCCTCTGAAGCATATATATAAAAAAAATAGGAGAAAATGTATTGTAATAGGCCTTCTAAGTAAACATTCAATGCTGCCAAGCCTATTAGGTAAACATTCAAGTCTATCAGAAATGCTCTGTAAAATTTAAGAAAAAAATGCAATGTGGCAAGTATCTGACGTACCCAAAAAAATTTATTATAATTTATGTAACAATAGTTCGAACACTAGAGAATGTATTCGAAGGCCAAACTTTGGATATGCTAGCATATCAAACATTGCCATAAATTTAGGTAGCAGAAAATGCTAAGACAAACATTCAAACTAATGCTAGCATTAATCCATGTTCAACCAATACATACGAAAAATATATGATTCAAAAATATTGTACACGATAAAAAAGTATGGATATGTTAACATATCAAACATTGGGAATAGCAAAGCCGACAATAAGACCTCCAACCTGTTATCCAATCAAATCACTACATATATGGTACTTTTTAGTATATAAAAATCAATGTTTTTAGTTCCCTACCTCGAACAATAGAGATTATGAAAATATTTTTGGTCAAAGAACAAACTAATATGAAGTCAATGAATTATCGATCACTATAGTCCCTCTATGCCAACAACAGGGACTAATAAAATAAATTTTTATCCTTTGACTCATTCTTTTCCATATTTGTTGATTTTTTCATTTGTTGTGTCAGGTGTCACTTTGTTTCTATTTTCAAAGTTTCATATGGTGTAAAACACTAATTAAGTATTTTAATATTGACAAGAATCTCTCATATAATAATGCAGCCTATGTTCTGGAGAGACCCAGTAGGTGCCATCAAGAATGCATACAATTGGACCGATGGAAACTTTTTTGCAAAGGCAACTGATTTAGGGCATGGTGGCTCCACAACAGTTATTGCTACTCTAGTTGATGGGAAGAAAATTTTTGTAGCAAATGTAGGGGATTCTAGGGTTGTTTTATGTAAAAGTGGCACTGCTATTCAGTTGACTATTGATCATGAGCCAAATATTGAATTCCAAAACATTGAGAAGAAGGGTGGATTTGTGACACTCTTACTAGGTACTAGTACAAATTCTATACATAAGTTAATGTTAATGAGAGCCTACTTAAATATTATTTTTGATTTGTAATTGTATAATTCTATGCTTAATGTTCTAGGTCAGCATGATCGAAGGTGAACGGGTTGAATGCATGGAGAGTTTGGGACTTAGACGGATTCTTGAAGTGGATGGATGGACTCAACCTTGGGTTGCAACAAAGGCACCATACAAACTTTCATAGTTGCGAAAGGTGATTGAGGTGAGTTCATGCAGAGAGTTGGAGGCTTGGGCAAGTGCGGGTCCAAGACAATTGACTTGAACCATGGGTGTAGCCAAGAGTGCCATTGGACAAGGTATGGTTTTTCTAAGTTCTTTCATTTCGTAAAAGGGTTGCGATGAGTTCTTTGAAGGGAAGTTGGGTGACTTGGTGGGTCAAGTCAACAACAAAAATATCCTAAACAAACTAATAGGAAGGAGAAACCTACAAGATTTCACCCGATTTAACAAACCCGCACTTCAAAACAATGGTCTACATATCCAAAAAATTTCAAATAAGAGATACCTAAATGATTCCACTTATTACATCAGCCTCTGAAATTCATTAGGACCCAATAAACCATCTTTGGAATAAATATATTTCAGCAATAACATCTCTAGAGGCTCTTGAACTGTACTTCATACAACGCTTTTTGAAAATACATTTTAGACATCTCCTTGCATTTGAGTATCAGTCTGTTTGATATTTCCTTGGAACTTTGTAATTAACACATAGTTGACACTCATAACAATCCAACCTTTGAGAGATCATCAACCTGATAATTTATCTCTCGATGTATATGATGGAAAGATATATTGGAAAGAAAAGTTGGCCCACCTTTGACAGTTTCCAGAATTGGAGACAAAATCAAATTCTCAAGCATGTAGTTGTCCTTCATCCAATTTATAATCACCTTTAAGTCCCCATAGACTTGCAACTGAGAAATCCCACATTCCCCTGCCAACTTCATAAGTAGCTTTAATTCCATCAAATCCAAATAATTGTTTGATCCCTTGCCAATATTTTCTTTAAAGACACAAAAATGTTCATTAGAGAATTATAAAGAACCTCTAGGCTATCCTGTAACTAGGAAGGTTCTATGTGATCCTGCACCTGTAGGAAAAAGAAGCGAGCTCAACACCACACACATAACCCTTTCCCTTACTAGATCCATCACCCCATCATATTGATTTATCAATTAGTGGATGGTTAGCTTCACATTCCCATAGGTGATGTTGATATTTTCCCATGGCACATAGATGCAGAGGAACAAGAATAGGCTGATTGAGTATGACTAGTGGCTTGAGCCTTGTTCCATTTTATTTGTGTATCATATTTTTTAGTAACATTCTTAAATTTTTACTACTTAATGATGGATGTGATTATATGATCGTATCATTGTATTTCGGTTTGATTCAGACATTATTTATTTTACAATGAGAAATACAATGATTTTGCTATTTTGAATACCAATTTTCAAATTGTATTATTGGCAATTGGATCATGGATGTTGCTTCTTTAATTGCATAAATGTGATTAATTATGCATACACAATCTTTATTATTTTTTTTTGTGTTTAAAATTTGTTGAATTTTTGTATATTTAATATTTGGGGTAGGGTCCCCTATGTTGGGGTAGGGTCCCCATTTCTGTGCCCCTGAAACTGTGTGGAACATTGAAAATATGTCTTTATTCTTATATGCCTTGCCCAACTCCTTTGATATTGTTGTGTCCTAATCCAAAAGTGGTTGGCTTAAGGGTTCTTATATACTCGCCCAAATCCTTTTGTGGGAGTTTTGATGATTGCAAGATGAAATGCGGGTCTCAACTATTCATAAGGAATTAGATTTCAAATATTTGAATAAAGGCTACTATCCTTATTTATGAGAAGGTGCAATTCATGACACATGAAAGGAGACAAAGATTCCATATTTGTTGATACGATGTGCCACTTGTTATTGGAGTTCCGAAGAACTAAAATGATCCCAGATTGACTATTGCTAATGGGAATACTATTCGTTTTACCTTTTCTGCAGTATTTTTGATAAATAATCATCAATTTGTGGAGTTTCAGAACTATAAAAGATAATGGGTGTGATTCTATGCTCATAGCCAGCAAATCTAATATCAATGTCTCAAAAGGAAGCCTCGGTGATTTCTAATATATAATATCTAATAACACGTGTTAGCTTTCACCCACGGTGGGATGATGTTGTTCGAGATGAGCTCCTTCTTGTGCAAGGGGGAAATCTAGCACACACTAGCTTTCTCTCATAGTGGGATGATGTTTTTCGAGATGAGCTCATCCTTGTGCAAGGGGAAAAGCTAGCACGTGCTAGCATTCCCCCATGGTGGGATGATGTTGTCTGAGATGAGCTCATTCTTGTGCAAGAGGGAAAGATAGAAAACCATAGCTTTCCTCCACGGTGGGATGATGTTGTCCAAGATGAGCTTCTTCTTGTGAAAGGGGGAAAACTAGAATGCACTAGCTTTCCCCCACGGTGGGTTGATGTTTTCCAAGAAGAGCCTGTGCTTGTGCATGGGTGAAAGATAACTTTACCCAACAGTGGGATGATGTTGTCCGAGATGATCTTGTGCTTGTGCAAGGGGTAAAGCTAGCACGCGCTAGCTTTCCCGCATGGTGGGATGATGTTGTTCGAGATGAGCTCCTGTTTGTGCAAGGGGGAAAGATAGAACGTGCTAGCTTTCCCCATTGGTGGGATCATGTTGTCTAAGATGAGCTCCTCCTTGTGCAAGGAATAAAGCTAGCACATGATAGCTTTCCCCCACGGTGGGATGATGTTGTCCAAGATGACCTCTTGCTTGTGGAAGTAGGAAAGCTAGCACGTGCTAGCTTTCCCCCACGGTAGGATGATGTTGTCCCATAAGAGCTCTTGCTTGTGCAAGGGGGAAATCTAGCACATATTATATTTCCCCCATGGTGGGATGATGTTGTCCGAGATGAGCTCCTTCTTGTGGAAGGGGGAAAGATAACATAGTCTAGCTTTCCCCCACAGTGGGATGATGTTGTCTGAGATGAGATCCTACTTGTGCAAGGGTGAAAGCTAACACGTGCTAGTTTTCTTCCACGGTGGGATGATGTTGTCCGAGATGAGATCCTCCTTGTGCAAGGAGGAAAGATAGCATGCACTAGCTTTCCACCAAAGTGGCATGATGTTATCTAAGATGAGCTTCTACTTGTGCAAGGGGGAAATCTATCATGCGCTAGCTTTCCCACACGATGGCATGATGTTGTCCGGGATGAGCCCCTACTTGTGCAAGGGGGAAATCTGGAACGCACTAGTTTTCCCACACGATGGAATGATGTTGTCTGAGATGAGCTCCTATTTGTGCAACAGGGAAACCTAGCACGCGCTAGTTTCCCCCCACAATGGGATGATGTTGTTTGAGATGAGCTCCTGCTTGTGCAATGGGGAAAGCTAGCAACAATGATGGGATGATGTTGTCTGAAATGAGCTCCTGCATGTGCAAGGGGGAAAGTGCATGTGCTATATTTTCCCCATAGTGGGATGATGTTGTCTGACATGAGCTCACGCTTGTGCAAGACATAAAGCTCACCCGCGCTAGTTTTCTCCCATGGTGGGATTATGTTGTCCGAGATGAGCTCCCGCTTGTGCAAGAGGGAAAGCTACCATACATTAGATTTCCCCCATGGTGGGATGTTGTTGTCCAAGATGAGATCACGCTTGTGCATAAGGGAAATCTAGCACACGCTGTATTTCCCCCATGGTGGGATATTGTTGTCCGAGATGCACTTGCGCCTGTGCAAGAGAGAAAGCTAGCACGTGCTAGCTTTCCCCCACGGTGGGATATTGTTGTCTGAGATGAGATTGCGCTTGTGCAAGGAAGAAATCTAGCTTTCCCCCATGATGGGATATTGTTGTCCAAGATGAGATCGTTCTTGTGCAAGAGGGAAAGCTAGCATGCACTAACTTTCCCCCACGATGGCATATTGTTGTCCGAGATGAGATCGTTCTTGTGAAAGAGGGAAAGCTAGCATGCACTATATTTACTCCATGGTGGCATGATGTTGTCTGAGATGCGCTCGTGCTTGTGCAAAGGGGAAATCTAGCATGCGCCAAATTTCCCCCACGGTAGGATGATGTTGTCCAAGATGCAATCGTGCTTGCATAAGGGGAAAAGCTAGCACATGATAGCTTTCCCCCATGGTGGGATGATGTTGTTTGAGATGAGATCCTTATTGTGCAAGGGGGGAAGCTAGCACATGATAAATTTCCCTCATGGTGGGATGATGTTGTCCGAGATGAGCCTGTGCTTGTGCAAGGGGGAAAGAAAGCATGTGCTAGATTTCCCTCACGGTTGGATGATATTGTCTGAGATGAGGTTGTGCTTGTGCAAGGGGGAAATATATCACATTCCAAATTTAACCCCATGATGGGATGATGTTGTCCGAGATGAAATTCTGCTTACGCAAGGAGGAAAGCTAGCATGCACTCACTTTCCCCCATGGTGGGATGATGTTGTCAGAGATGAAATCCTACTTGTGCAAGTCCCCTAGAGTGGGATGATGTTGTCCGAGATGAGTTCCTGCTTTTGCAAGGGGGAAAGTTAGAACACGCTAACTTTCCCCCAAGGTGGGATGATGTTGTCTGATATGAGTTCCAACTTGTGCAAGGGAGAAAGCTATCACACACTATATTTCCTCGACGGTGGGATGATGTCCGGGATGAGTTCCTACTTGTGCAAGGGTGAAATCTAGAACTCTCTATCTTTCCCCCATGGTGGGATGATGTTTTATGAGATGATTTCCTTCTTGTGCAAGAGGCAAAACTAGCACACGCTAGCTTTCCCCCATGGTGGAATGATTTTGTTCGAGATGAAATCCTACTTGTGCAAAGGGGAAAGCTAGCATGCACTAGATTTCCCCCACGGTGGGATGATGTTGTCCGAGATAAGCTCCTGCTTGTGCAAGGGGGAAAGTTAGAATGCACTAGCCTTCCCCCATGGTGGGATGATGTTTTCTGAGATGAGCTCATGCTTGTGCCAGGGGAAAAGCTATCACGTGCTAGAATTCCCACATGGTAGCATGATGTTTTTTTAGATGACCTCTTGCTTATGAAAGGGGGAAATCTATCACGCGCTAGCTTTCCTAGGCGTGGAATTATGTTTTCCGAGATGAGATCCTTCTTGTGCAAGGGGGAAAAATAACATGCACTAGCTTTCCCCCATGATGGAATGATGTTGTCGAAGATGAGCCTGTGCTTGTACAAGAGGGAAAGCTAGCACGTTCTAGATTTCCCCCATGGTGGAATGATGTTGTCCGAGATGAGCTCACGCTTGTGCAAGAGGGAAAAATAAAATGCACTAGCTTTCCCCTAGGGTGGGATGTCGTTGTCTGAGATGAGCTCGCACTTATGCAAGAGGGAAATCTAGAACGCGCTAGATTTCACCACGATGGGATATTGTTGTTAGAGATGAGCTCGCAATTTTGCAAGGGGTAAATCTAGCACGTGATAGATTTCCCACACAGTGGGATATTGTTGTTCGAGATGAGATCCTTCTTGTGCAAGGGAAAATATAACACATGTTAGATTTCCCCCATGGTGGGATAATGTTGTCCGAGATGAGCTTCTGCTTGTGCAAGGGGGAAAGATAGCAAGCACTAGATTTACCCCATGGTGGGATGATGTTGTCTAAGATGATCCCATGCTTGTTTAAGGGGGAAATATATCACACACTAGCTTTCCCCCACGATGGTGTGGTGTTGTCCAAGATGAGCTCCTGCTTGTGCAAGGGGTAAATCTAGCATGCACTATATTTCCCCCATGATGGGATGATGTTGTTCGAGATGAGATCCTGCTTGTGCAAGGGGGAAATCTAGAACACACTAAATTTCCCCCACAATGGGATGATGTTGTCCAATATGAGCTCTTGCTTGTGCAAGGGGGAAAGATAGAACGTGCTAGATTTCCCCCATGGAGGGATGATGTTGTCCGAGATGAGATCTTGCTTGTGCAAGGGGGAAAGCTAGAACGCGCTTGATTTCCCCCATGATGGAATAATGTTGTCCGAGATGAGCTTCTTCTTGTGCAAGGGGGAATTCTAGAACACGCTAAATTTCCCCCACGGTGGGTTGTTCGAGATGAGCTCCCACCACGGTGGGATGATGTTGTCCAAGATGAGATCCTGCTTGTATAAGGGGGAAAGATAACATATTGTAGCTTTCCCCCATGGTGGGATGATGTTGTCCAAGATGAGATCCTACTTGTATAAGGGGGAAAGATAACATATTGTAGCTTTCCCCCACGGTGGGATGATGTTGTCCAAGATGAGCTCCTGCTTGTGCCAGGGGGAAATCCAACACACACTAGATTTCCCCCACGGTGGGATGATGTTGTCTGATATGAGCTCCTTCTTGTGGACCATGGTGGGATGATGTTGTCTGAGATTAGATCCTACTTATGCAAGGGGGAAATCTAGCACGTGCTATCTTTCCTCCATGGTGGGATAATTTTGTCCGAGATTGGCTCCTGCTTGTGCAAGGGCCAATTATAGCACACTCTAGCTTTCCGCCACGATGGGATGATGTTGTTTGAGATGAGGTCCTACTTGTGCAAGGGGGAAAGATAACACACATATTTCCCCCATGGTGGGATGATGTTGTTTGAGATGAGCTCTTTCTCATGGAAGGGGGAAAGATACACGTGCTAGCTTTCCCCCATGGTGGGATGATGTTGTTCAAGATGAGCTTATGATTGTGCATGGGAGAAAACTAGCACGCACTAGATTTCCTATAGGGAGGCATGATGTTGTCCGAGATGAGCTCCTTCTTGTGGAAGGGGGAAAGCTAGCACGTGTTAGATTTCCCCCACAGTGGCATGTTGTTGTCTAAGATGAGGTCCTTCTTGTGCAATTGGGAAAGCTAGCACGTGCTAGCTTTCCCCCACATTATCATGATGCTTTCCAAAATGAGATCGTTCTTGTGCAAGGGGGAAACATAGCATGCATTATATTTTCCCCAGGTAGGGATGATGTTGTTCGAGATGAGCTCCTACTTGTACAAGGGGGAAAGCTAGAACACGCTAGGTTTCCCCCACAATAGGATGATGTTTTCCAAGATGAGATCCTGCTTGTGCAAGGAGGAAATCTAGCACGTTCTAGCTTTCCCCCATGGTGTGATGATGTTTTCCAAGATGAGCTCCTACTTGTGCAATGGGTAAAGATAACACATGCTAGATTTGCCCCACGATGGGATGATGTTGTTCGATATGAGCTCCTTCTTGTGCAAGGGGGAAAGCTAACATGCACTAGATTTCCCCCACCATGGGATGATGTTTTATGAGATGAGCTCTTGCTTGTGCAAGGATAAAATTTAGCATGCGTTATCTTTCCCACACTACGAGGTGAAGTTGTCTGGGATGAGATCCTGCTTATGCAACGGGGAAATATAGTACACACTAGATTTCCCACATGGTGGCATGATGTTGTTCGATATGAGCTCGTGCTTATGGAAGGGGGAAATATAACACGCGCTAGATTTCCCCCATGGTGGGATGATGTTGTATGAGATGAGCTCCTACTTATGCAAAGGGGAAAGCTAGCATGTACTAGCTTTCCCACACGATGGGATGATGTTTTCTGAGATGAGCTTCTGCTTGTGCAAGGAGGAAAGATATCATGCACTAATATTTCCCGCACGGGGGCATGATGTTGTCCAAGATGAGATCCTTCTTGTACAAGGAGGGAAGCTAGCACACGATAGATTTCTGCCATGGTGGGATGATGTTTTCTGAGATGAGATCATGCTTGTTTAAGGGGGAAAGCTAGCACGCACCAGCTTTCCCACACGGTGGGTTAATGTTTTTCGAGATGAGCTCGTTCTTGTGCAAGAGAGAAATCTAGCACATTTTGGCTTTCTCCCACGGTGGGTTGATGTTTTCTGAGATGATCTCGTGCTTGTTCAAGAGGGAAGGATAGAACCCCCCACAATGTGATGATGTTGTTCGAGATGTGCTCGTGCTTGTGCAAGAGGGAAAACTAGTACGTTCTAGATTTCCCCCACAGTGGGATGATGTTATTCGAGATGTGCTTGTGCTTGTGCAAGAGGGAAATCTAGCACACACTAGCATTCCCCACTGGTGGGATGATGTTGTTTGAGATGTGCTCCTGCTTGTACAAGAGATAAATTTAGAATGCACTATATTTCCTCCACATTGGGATGATTTTTTTCGATATGTGCTCATGCTTGTGCAAGAGGTAAATCTATCATGCGCTAGCTTTCCCCGATGGTGGAATGATGTTGTTCAAGATGTGATTTGTGCTTGTGTAAGAGGGAAAGCTAGCATGCACTAGATTTCCCTCATGGGGGAATGATGTTGTTTGGGATGTTCTTGTGCTTGTGCAATAGGGAAGGTAGCACTTGCTAGCTTTCCCCCATGGTGGAATGATGTTGTTTGAGATTCACTTGTGCAAGAAGGAAA
This sequence comes from Picea engelmannii, assembly GCA_009831015.1. NCBI lineage: Eukaryota > Viridiplantae > Streptophyta > Pinopsida > Pinales > Pinaceae > Picea > Picea engelmannii. The sequence goes on along the minus strand of ML779493.1, from coordinate 281,334 downwards.
AATAACACATGCTATATTTCCCGCATGATAGGATTGTCATGGGCCTGGCAAGATTGTGGTTGGGTGGCAGAAACACCCAATGCTCCCAGTCACCCTGCGACACCAAATTATTTTGTTTGGTGGCAAGACCACACCGAATTACTCAACCTAGGATACACCTTCACTTAGTTTCATTTGTTATTAGTTATGTCTGTATTTTTCATACTTAGAATTATTTCAACAGTAAAGAATAACCATTCATGTAGAAAAAAAAAACATATGTGTGGGTGGCCAAATCGGCCCAACACCCAAAAGACTTCTTTATGAAAAAACCAATAGTGTGGTGAGCCAAACACTCATGCCACACAAGAAATTTTATACAAGGAGAGATTTTTCTCTGTTACACAAAACCTTGAACGAAAACCAAACAAGTATTTCTTCAGCGAGATGCTCCCTTGTGTGCCCTTCCTTTGTCACCCCATCTACCGAAAGTGCTTGAAATTCTATCCAATTTCATCCATACCCTTTCCTCGGTTCATACTTTTCCTTTGCGTCAGATTGGTGTGACCCCCCTTTTGCAACCATAGTTAATTTTTTCCAACAAATCCCTTCAATAAAGACTTGCTCAGACCTACTCTTCGGTTCTGCTTCCCCAAGGAAGCCCAAGTTACCCTCTAGGGTCTACTTGGCTCCTTTTGGAGAAACTCGACCCTCATTCTTGGTTGTTGTCACATAACTCTCAACCTGCAATTATGAAAGACCGTATGTTACCAACCTTTTCCTTAGTGCACATTCTCCCTCCTCGGTTCAAACTTCTCTTTGAAATATGAATTCTTGGATCTCTTGGATGATTTTCCAAATGATTCACTCACTTGGTTATATAGGCATGTGCCCTTTCCAAGCGACGTGCCCCTTCGTCATTGAGCCAACACACCCCTTTAAGTTGTTTTGTCCACTTAACATTTTTGAGCCAACTTGCCAAAGGGCGCACTCCCTTTTCTTGGGCACGCTCTTCCTTGGTCGACTCCTTGATTTTTGGTTTTGGGTGCCCAAGTATTTTTCACATCCATTCGTTGGACAACCACTTGGATTAATGTTTGGTGCAATTCATCCTTGGTCTGTGTCTGTCAAACATTCATTTCTTCGGCTCCCCTTAGCGTGTTCCCAAGGCGTGGAGCTTCCACAATCCTTCGGTCTAACTTTCAGTCGGTTGGGCACTCATGCTGCTAGAATTCCCATCGTCCAACTCTTTGTATTTTGGTGAGGGATCCCATGGGTTCCATGGGGCACCCACCTAACTTTCCTCTTTGGTCATCAAACTTCATTGCAAGTCAAGTCTTCGCAATTCATCTTTGCCACAACAATGCCCGAAGATCTAAACTTGCCTATAAAGAGCTTGGGTGTCCTCTAGCTCACCCAAGTCATCATCTTGGCTCATGGAAGGAGAGTGCTCGCTTGAAAAAACCCACGGGGCATTACATGGATGATGTTGTTCAAGATGCGCTTGTGCTTGCGCAAGAGGGAAAGATAACATGCACTATCTTTCCCCACTGGTGGGATGCTGTTTTTCGATATGTGCTCTTGTTTGTGCAAGAGGGAAAGATGAAACACGATAGCTTTCCCCCGCAGTGGGATGATGTTGTTCAAGATGTGCTCCTACTTATGCAAGAGAGAAATCTAGGACATGATATCTTACCCCCACGGTGGGATGATGTTGTTCAATATGCACTCCTACTTGTACAAGAGGGAAATCTAACACACACTAGATTTCTCTTAGGGTGGGATGATGTTGTTTGAGATGCACTTTTGATTGTGCAAGAGGGAAAGCTAGCATGCCCTCGATGGAATGATGTTGTTTGAGATGATCTTTTTCTTGCGCAAGAGGGAAAGCCAACACGTGCTAGCTTTCCCCCATGGTGGAATGATGTTTTCCGAGATGCGCTTGTGCTTGTGCAAGAGGAAAAGTGAGCATGAGTTATCTTTCCCCCACGGTGGGATGATGTTGTCTGAGATGCACTTGTACTTGTGCAAGAGAGAAATATAGCACGCAGTAGCTTTCCCCCATGGTGGGATGATGGTGTTCGATATGAGCTCGTGCTTGTGCAAGAGGGAAAGTGTTCCTCCACATTGGAATGATGTTTTTCAAAATGCTCTTGTGTTTGTGTAAGAAGGAAAGCTAGAGCGTATTAACTTTCCTACACAGTGGAATGTTGTTGTTCAAAATGTTCTTGTCCTTGTGCAAGAAGAAAACTTAGCATGCACTAGATTTTCTCCATAGTGGTATGTTTTTGTTGAAAAACATTTGTTTCGGTGCAAGAAGGAAACCTAACATGCAATAGCTTTATTCCAAAGTGGAATGTTGTTTGAAATGCACTTGTGTTTGTGCAAGAAGGAAAAATAACACACTCTAGCTTTCATCCACAATGGAATGTTGTTGTTTGAAATGTGCTTGTGCTTGTACAAGAAGGAAAACTAGAACACGTTGGCTTTCCTCCACAATGGAATGTTGTTGTTTGAAATACGCTTGTGCATGTGCAAGAAGGAAAGCTAACACACACTAGCTTTCCTCCACCATGGAATGATGTTTAAGATGAACTTGTGTTTGTGCAATAAGAAAAGATATCACATTCTAACTTTAATCCATGGTGGAATGATGTTATTCGAAATGCAATTGTGCTTCTGCAAGAAGGAAAGCTAGCACATACTAGCTTTCTTCCAAAGTAGAATGATGTTGAAAGCTAGTATGCGTTAGCTTTCCTCCAAAGTGGAATGATGTTGTTCAAAATTCTCTTGTGCTTGTTTAAGAAGGAAAGATAGCACACGTTATCTTTCCTATACAGTGGAAAGATGTTGTTCGAAATGCACTTGTGCTTGTGTAAGATGGAAACATAGCACACACTATCTTTCCTACAATGGAATGATATTCGAAATGCACTTGTGATTCTGCAAGATGAAAAGATAACACGAGATAGCTTACCTCCACAGTGGAATAATGTTGTTTGAAATGCACTTGTGATTGTGCAATATGGAAATATAGCATGTATTAGATTTCCTCCACAATGGAATTATGTTGTTCGAAATGAACTTGTGCTTGCGCATTAAGGAAGATAACATGCGCTAGCTTTCCTCCATAATAGAATGTTGTTGTTTGAAATGTGTTTGTACTTGTGAAACAAGGAAATATATCATGCATTAGATTTCCTCCACAGTGGAATTTTGTTGTTCGAAATGTGTTTTTGCTCGTGCAAGAAGGAAAGCTAGCATGCACTAGATTTCCCCCGCAATGGAATGTTTGTTGTCGAAATGCACTTGTGTTTGTGAAAGAAGGAAAGCTACCACCTGCTCGCTTTCCCCCATAGTGGAATGATGTTTGAAATGTGTTTGTGTTTGTGCAAGAAAGAAAACTAGCATGAGTTGGTTTTCCACCACACTGGAATGATGTTGCTCGAAATGCACTTGTGCTTGTGCAAGAAGGAAAGCTAGCATGCTAGCTTTCCCCCACAGTAGAATGGCGTTGTTCAAAATGCGCTTGGACTTGTGCAAGAATGAACCTTAGAGTAGAATGATGTTCTTTGAGATCCGCTTCTGCTTGTGCATGAATAAAAACTAGTACACGTTAGATTTCCCCTGCAGTGGAATGATGTTGTCTGAAATGTTCTTTTGCGTGTGTAATAAGGAAAGATATCATGCCCTAGTTTTCCTCCACAGTGGAATGTTGTTTTTCAAAATGCGCTTCTGCTTATGAAAGAAGTAAAACTACCACACACTAGATTTCCTCCACAATGGAATGATGTTTGAAATACACTTGTGCTTGTACAAAAAGGAAAACTAGCACATGCTATCTTTCCTTAACATTGGAATGATGTTGTTCGAAATGCCCATGTGCTTGTGCAAGAAGGAAAAATACTACACACTAGATTTCGTACATGGTAGAATGATGTTCGAAATGCATTTGTGCTTGTGTAAGAATGAACGTTATATACCCTAGTATGAAGTCAAAAGGTTGGATTGGCTTGCAATGTTTTTTTCAAGTTAATCTCTAACATTTAAATACTGCCTAAGTCTTGGCATGATAAAAAAACATTTGTTGTAATTTCGAGTTTTGATTGATGGGATAATAAGTTTATTTTCATCGTAATCAACTATTTGGAGACATATGTACATCCACCATGTGAATTAGCCTATCTTTGTAATGGTGACATAATGGTTTCACGACTTGGAAGACATGGTTGATTGGCATTCCAATGTTGAGATACAAAACAAAGCTACCTTAACCTTACACTTGAACCATGCTACTCAAGTTTATTGTTAAACTTTGTGAATTTTATAGATGTTCTAAAATAATATTATGTTTGAAAATTATTTATTGGGCATTTGATAAAGCTACATGGATGCAACAAAAGAAAGTCAGTGAATTTTTGTTGGGAATTATGTTTAGATGTTGTATAAGTTTGAGTCCTCTTACATGTTATAAAAAGGTCACATAATCTTAATGCTTAATGCTTGTAGAAGCATAGACAAAGTCTACTAGTTTAAATGGTTTTAGAGAAGCCTAGCTCTTGTATCAATTGTCATTTTGTTAGTTCTATCTGTTAAAATTGTCTAAATAAGTGATGCCTTAGTTGTTGGCATGTATCATAGAGTGTTAAAGTAACAACCTAGAAGATGAAAATAATGCTTTGGTTGCTTGTTATAAAATGGCTGGAAATTCTTTCAAATTTTTTGTTTAGTAATTTGGTCTTTGAGTACCGGTCTAGTTTGCAAATGCTCATTGTTTGGTCAAGTGAGTCTAGTAGATTTTTTTTTCTTTTGGTTAGGTGTTGAGTTGTAAGTGTATGATTAAAACCAAGTGAATTATATAACCTCAAATTTGAAATCATTGGCTATCTCATTGTCATACACTAGAAAATTAAAAAATGTGAAGTTGTGTTGATTTTGGATCT
>ML779493.1:228952-241808 GCA_009831015.1 Picea engelmannii | reverse complement strand
GTTGTTTCACATGCTACTGGAATTGAGAAGGTCAGACCCATTACTCCCGTATCAATTTCCAACAAGGTAGATCCCATGTTAAACACAACATATGAATATTGTAGGCATCGCCGCTTGTGTAAACATGTATATATAAATTTAACGACAACATAAGGAGACTTCACACGATTCTCAGTAGTGACAGAAGCATATAGGAAACTAATAATGGAGCGCGCAACTTGCTGCAGTGCAGTGATAACCAGGGCCAGAGGAGAGGGCCCTGGATGGTCGTAGAGGACCAAAAGCTCATCCATTACCTTCAATTCCATGACCTTTCCAATTGGCGCACCTTTGATATTTACTATGTACAACTGGGGCAAGAGATAAACATAGATATAAACATAGAGTGAAAGGGATATGTTGTCCAAGAACGAATTGAGAAGAAAAAACGTTTAAGAAAGGCTCCAGAGCTAAAAATACCAACAATTAGTCATAAGTGTAAAGGCATAAGATAGTAAGAAAGAAATATTTTGGATAAGTTGCACCCAAAGAAGCGATGTTCCGAAATAAGGACTTTGAATACTAACAACCATGAGGGACTTCGAATACTAACAACCATGAGCAGGAAGTTGGACCCAAAGAAGCCATGGAGAAAGAATAGCACACATACCAGATATGTTGTAGCAACAAGTGTCTCACATGTAGAAAACATACAATAAATAGAAATCTTGTTGTTGATCGTTCCCTAGTATTACAACAGGCCCACTATCAACCTCCAAAAGACCTCTGTTTCTAATCATTGTCAAGCAGATTGAATCAAAACTGCTAAAATAACTGAAATAGTTGGCAACAAGGAGTACCATGTCTGAGACACCCTTGAAATGGAATGCAAACTCATGCAACACAATATTCTCGAGACTAAACACATCATAAAAAAGTCCCATGCCATTCTTATTTTCAACATCACCATCTCTTCTGTATACAATCTGAGAAAAAAACCCAGCTGCAATATGCTCGAATATTTCATCGCTAAAGACTGTGAAAGTAGTGCCATAATCTATTATGGTTCCTCCATTGCCTTTGGTGCCGAATCTCCACAACTTGGAAGGAAATGTCTTCAAGCGTTTTCCCCCAATATTGACCCCTTTGAGACCAATGTAATAGTATACTCCATATTGAGAAAAAATAGGTGCTCTGGGATTGGTTATAAAAGGCATGTAATTCAGAGGGATATTATTGGGGAATGCCTTGTCACTGAGAACCATGAGGATTTTCTTGTTTTCTTTGTCAAATTGATGGATTTGAAGGAAATACACAATTCTATCTTTGCCAATGTATTCACTTAGCTGGGAAGGCAGAGACAAAGCTCTTCTACCAAATCTTACAATACCATGAGGTTGTTGGGATGAAAATATTGAACATCCCACATAAAAATTGGTTATTGTTCATTCCCTTTCTCCATTTTCCAATAGTAAATTCAAAGTCTCTGTCACGAGAAGCTCTGCAGTGCTTCCCTTTCCATATTGAATCACATAGGGTGGGAAAGTCTCAAAGCAATTTTTGTGATCCGGATTTATGAGCGGAACGAACTGAATAACAAAATGAATACAATAACACATAGATACATAGAACAACAACACGTATTCAATGAACAATATCTTCTATTGAATAAATGAAATAGGATGAAACTATAAAACTGCAGAACTTGAAACAACTTGCTCGAATGGTGGTAGTTATCTCTGAGAAGAGATGTGGCTGCTATGCGCATCCGTCTGAGCAAAATGATTACAATGAGGCTCCAGAGGCCTTTTTCACATTACTTGTGAATTCCAAAACCCTAGGCATCTAAAAACCTAAGCCTAGGAGATGAAACGCCAAAAGTTGTGTGGGCCCCTATGGGTAAGTTGGTACCTCAACTTCTTGGGGTCGTAAATTTTTCATATGACCTCCATTTTAGGCACGTGATATCTCGTTGGAAAGGTCTTTTCAAGAAATAAACATTATGTTTTCAAACTTTGACTCCGTCTACAGTTTGACTGTGGCAAGCCAAAAAAACATTGTTTAGGGCCCTAAAACAGCCCTAGAAGTACAAAAAGATGTGTTGACATGAAAACATCCAAAATAATCCAGTTGGATTAGGTGGGCGGCCACCAGTCTACACCTGGAAAATGTGTAGGGCTTTAGACATCCCCAGAAGTGTAGAATCCACAATTACAAAGAAGTACAAAAGAACGTGTTGAACTAAAAACTGTCAAGAGGAGCCAATTGGAATAGGTGGGTGGCCACCAATATCCACCTGGACTAGTCCTCTCCCTTAGGAAGAAATGATATCCATTGCATTGATTTCCCCCATCAGGTGAGGAAACTTCAATTGAATTTGGCCCTGGGTAAGCCACTTGCCTTGGTGTAGGAGTTGTCCTACCTTGACAACCTGATAAATTTGGATCCTCTGCAAGTGAGTTCCCTTGATCTATGTGTCCACGATCTGATTAGTGGATGCTTGTTCCATAAAGTTAGGTTTGAGATCTGTTGGTTTCAATTGTTCTGTGATCTCTGAGGTGTCCAATAATGGTGGAAAATATGGTTGAATGAGGCCCACATTTAACATTGGGTGCCATCCAAGGAAGGGTGGAGTTTTGAGCTCAAAATCATTGCTACCCATAGCCTTGGTGATAGTGTAAGGCCCATAGAGAAGTGGGCAGAGCTTCCGATGGGGCCCTGTAAGAAATCGTTCTGTCAATGTAACTAGACCTTGTCTCCCACTTGAAACTGGTGAGGTACCATGTGTTGATCATGGCATTGCTTGTACTTAGCATTAGTTTTCTGAAAAATCTCATAGACATGTTGGTGGATGTGTTGAATCCACTCAATGAATCTGGTAGCTTTTTTAGTCTCAGTCTGAACATGGGAATACTCTTTTTGTGTGGTTGTAAGAGGTAGTGCAACATTAATGGGACCCAAGGGTTGGAATCCTGCCCCACCTGAAATGGGCTATGGCAGGTGGAGCTATGGAGAGCCCTGTTGTAACTGTGTTGAACATAGGGAAGACTCTCATCCCATGTATGCATATGCTTAGATTTGTACATGCGCAGGATGTGCACAGTCATTCGATTAATGTCCTTTGTTTGGTCGTCGGTTTGGGGGTCGAAAGTAGTGGATTTAGTGAGATTGGTGTCCAACAATGACCAAAGAATTGACCAAAATGTGTTGAGGATCCTGCTCTCCCGATTGGAGATGATGGTCTGTGGTATCCCAAAATGGACCCGCACTCATTCGAAAAAGAGATTGGCAGTATATGTTGTTGTGATTCTCCTCTTACAGGCTGTGAGGATGGCCATATTCGAAAACTGATCAACTACCACAAATACACAATCATTGATTTGATTGGTGGACAAAATCCTAGACATGTAATCCATCGAGATGGATTCCTAAGGCTTCTCAGAAGTAGGAAGAGGGGTGTATAAACCTTGATTATTGATGGTTGGCTTGGCAATAGCACATGCATTGCAATATATGATATACTTGTTGACGTCCTCTCGAAGTTTTGTCTAATAAAAATGTCTCTGTAGAATGGCCACAGTTTTCTCCACGCCAAAATGTCCCGCCATCCGACTGTAGTGAGCCTCCTAAATCATATTTTGACACTCGATTGAAGGAACACAGAGATGGACCATATGGAATAACAATATGTTCTGTATGTGAAAATTGGTGACATTCGCGCTTGTACCCAAGAAATGATAGGTGGTGGTGAAGTCTGGATCTTGCTGATAAAGTTGGGGCCACTCAAATGCCTAATGTCCACAGGAATGGAGCACGGTGGTGAGTGAATCCACGGGAGGTCGACTAAGGAAGTTAGCGACACGATTTGTGCTCACTGTCTTATACTTGATGTTGAGATGGAACTGCTACCGGTAGGTGGACCACTTCTTATGGAGGTCGTTTTGAAACTTCCCCTTTGTTTGTATGATCTGCAGAGGCTTGTGATCAGTGTGTATGATTGTCTCCTTCCCCAGAATGTAATGTTTCCATTGATGACAAGATTGTACAATAGAATACATTTCCTTGTCATAGGTGGGGTATTTTCTTACAGTATCTGAGAGTGTCTCACTATGGTATTCCATTGGATGACTGTGTTGAGTGGGAACTATGCCTACAACATAGTCAGATGCAACAGTCTCAATATCGAATGGTTTTTTCATATCAAGTAAGGAGAGTATTGGAGTTGAGCACAAGTGATGCTTCAAATCATCAAATCCTAGTTGTTGTTCCTTCCCCTATGTGAACTTTTCATTGCCACTGCCCTTGGTCACTTGGCTGAGGGCCCATGTAATATGGGAGAATCCCAACACAAACTGTCAGTAGAATTTGGCCAATCCCAAGAAGCTCCAAAGCTCGATTAGCATGGTCGGGGCTGGCCAGTCACATATGACTTGGATCTTAGTTGGATAAACATGTACCCCATGCTCATCAATAATGTAGCCCAAGTATTGGACCCTGTTCATGCCAAAGGAGAATTTTTTCAAGTTGGCATATAGCTTCTGTTGTCGCAGAGTGCTCAAACCTGCTAAATATCCTGCATGTGCTCCTCCCAAGTTCTATTGAAGATGAGGATGTCATCCGAATATTCCACCACAACAGAGTTGGCAAAGGGTCTCAATACATCATCCATCAACCTCATGAAAGTGGTTAGTGCATTCGTTAAAACAAAGGGCACGACCAGCCATTAGAAGATACCTTCTTTAGATTTGAAAGTTGTCTTCCATACATCAGTCGGTTCTATGGGAACCTGGTGATAGCTCGACTTTAGGTCAATCTTGCTAAAGAAATTTTCTCCCTTGAGTTCGTCAAGAAGGTCATCAATTCTGGGAATTGGGTATCGGTTCATGAATGTGATTTTGTTTAATGCTTTGTAATCAATGTAGATTGATGGAGGAGCATCGCTCCACGTCAACCAGACAGCCACGTCAGCGTGCATGCATTCAAATGATAAAAGGGAGGCACCACCTCATTTAAATTTGAAATGAATGTAATTTAATGGTTTAGGTTGTTGAGCCATGGGAAGTTGTGACTTTGTGCAGGCTGTAGGTAGACCGGCCTTTAATATTTGTAAGGCTGAGATCTAGATCCAGATGCTGGACTAGACAGCCATTTATTTTAATTGAATAGAGTAGGTGAGTTCTGGAGGGAAGCGCTCAAAGAGCCCCCTCATGTAAAAGAGATTTTGAATATCTCATTTTGATTTAGTGGAGCTAGGAGAGAGTTGGAAGGTTGTATGAGAGAGCCAGAGAGAGCTCGAGAACACCTTGTAAATTCAGGCATTTGCAAATTTTAATTTAATACAAAAGCAGTTTTTCTTGCATTAATGTGTGTTAGATGGATGTCTGTGAGTGTTCTTTATGTGTGTGAATGTATGTTGTAGTTGTGCATTTGTAGGTTGTTTTGATTTCAGGCTTGAGAGGTTCTTTGTGGCTTCACACCAGGAGAGTGTGAAAGAGTGCTGCGGACTCTGAATGCCAGTGCATTGAAGCACTTCTGAACTCTGCGGAGTCAGGCGAAGACGTGCTACGGCACAGGAGCTGAGATCAAGAACTCACGGAAAAGACCTCAAGGTTGTTGAATACCTTGGAGGCTAGGATGTGTAGTTGAGACACAGTTGCAGACAGAAATGCTGCTGTGAATTTTTGTAAAAGCTCTACCAAGTGGGCATCGAGCGTACGCACAGGGGTGTTGAGGATGAACTCTGTTGTGATTTCGTGGAGGACCATAATCACCGAGGATTCTGAGAGCTCTTCCAGGAGGACATCGAGAAGGTTCATAGGTGCACATAGGAGACAGGACTGTTGGAAGTTCTGTGAGAGAAGATACTCTGCCAGGTGGGCATTGAGTAAGTGTGCAGATAGGCACAATAGGAGAAAATAAATCTTTGAGTTCTGGAGATGGAAGAAGAATCCACTGAAGGATCTTCATTGGGTTGTTGAACACCCAGAAAGACTCAGCAAGAGGTTGATTGAGAAGGAGGACATCCAGGAGGGCATTTAGATATTCTCCATTTGTAGGAGAGAAGGAAGAAAGGAAAAATCCCTCAAGGGGTCTGAGTGTTTGCAGAAACTCAGGAGGAACAATGTTTTCATACGTGCAGTGGAGCTCAGAGTCGAAGAGCCCATAGAAAATAAAGAAGCAAAGGTTGAGGCCTTTGAGGAAATTGAAGTTCTTCCAAGTGCAGGAAGAAAGCGTGGAAGCTCAAGAGGGAGGGACAGTAGCCGTCCGAACTGTCGGGAAGAGATCTGGACTGTTGGTTTTCAGGTCCAAGAAGCGCACAGGAAGAGAGGATATGAGTCATTAGATCTTTCTCAGGATCACTGACATCCGTCAGATATACATAAGTTGCACGAGAGATAAGCTCTCGCAGGCAGGAGGAGAAATCCCGATAAGAGGTGGGATCGCATCAGGATATCGACACTCGGGATATCGGAGTTCCTGTGGTCGTGAGAATCGGGACATTTAAAGTCTCGAAATAGCGGAGTGATCCGGACCATCCATCTTTGGAGGACGTGTGGTAGAAATCGGGCGCCATCGAGGAAAGTCCCGATAGGAGGTCGTTCATCGGCTAATCAAGGATCGGGATATCGGGAATCCCATGGACAAGAAGTCCAGACCTTTCAGAATTGCAAGGTCTGAAACCCCGAAAAAGTGAAAAGCTTCATTGTGGGAGCCAACTGTCATCACATCGGAGAATCGAGACTCAAGATATCGACAGTCCCGAGGGAAAAAAAAATTCGACATTTGAAACCCCGAAGTCCCGAGGGAGATCAGAGACCGTCTATTTTAGTAGACGATCACGACCGTTGATCATGCTGAAAACGGAAGCCGACGTCATATCGGGAGTCGGAGAGTCGAGGTTCGTGGGGACGATAATTCCATGCATTTTGGAACAACGAAGTCCGAAACCCCGAAAGGGAGTAAGGTTGTGGTCATAGGGATAACGGTCATGTGGACTAGGAGCTGAGCCAGGAGGGCTAATTCGTAAAGAGCGCGTCGGGATTCAAGGAATCGCAAATCCTGAGGACGAGTGTATTTGGACCTTGGAAAGCTCGAAACCCCGATGGATGGTATGAATGCGGTCATATGGAGGAGGTCATGTGGACCTAGAGTCTAGCCTGGAGGGATAACGGAAATTGTGGCTCATTGGAAATTTGAAACCCAAAACCCCGATAGGAAGGTAAGGCTGTGGTCTTATGGGAGAAGCGGTCATATGGACCAGGAGCTGAGCTAGGAGGGCTAGTTGAAGCCAAAGCGCATTGGGATTCGGAGGATCGGGGATCCCGTAGACAAAGTGTCCACACACTTCGACATTGCGAAGTCCGAATTTCCGATAAGAGGCAGGGTTGCGGTCTTGTGAGTTTGGAGGTCACGTGGGCCAGGTGTTTAGCCGGGAGGGGATAACACGTACAAGGGCGTGTCGACAATCAGGAATTGGAGAGGACAGAAACTCTCGACAGCGGGGATTACGAAACCCCGAAGTCCGATAACAATTTTCCTGTGGGGAAATTATTCACAGTCATGTGTAGAAGGCCGTGATAGGAAAATGAGGACCTGTGGATTGGGTTTTCACAACGATTCCAGCAGGGGATCAAAAAGAGTCACTTCGGCTCAGAGGTGGATATTTTGATCGATCCTATGTGAGCGAGCGTCAGTGCAGCCTGCGCCTGCGTCAGAGTGGTCTCATAGCTTGAATTCTTGTCTGTATATTTCAGGCAGGAAGAGGCAGGAAGAGGTAAAGAGCACTCTGATACACACATCAAGTGGTATCAGAGTGGATTCTTGTCTGTATATTTCAGGCAAGAGGAGAAATAAGAGAAGGAGCACTCTGATACACATCAAGTGGTATCAGAGCAGGAATTCATCTGTATATTGCAGGTGAAAGAAGACAGAGTTGCTGAGGACTCTATGGTGATTGTTCGTGGGTAGGAGCAGTCCATAGATAGTCAGGGAGACTGTAGGATGATGAAGCTAGTAACACTCTTGGTGCAGAGTGACAACAATAAATTTGCTAGGACAGCAGACAGGGACAACAATATGGCTATTGAAGGCCACAGGTATGCTGGGAGGAAAAACCCATAGATGATGAGCTCAGCCGAAAGGGAAAAGGAACTTGCTGACATAAAGAGGGAAATAGAAGAGATCGAATTGAAGATGCGACAAAATAGGAAGCCGAGATGGGTATACAAATGGCCCATGAAGAAGCCGAAGATAAAATGGCTAGTCAAGGAGCTGATGGTCAGAGGACAGCGGAGGCTGTTAAGAAGGTGGTTGAGGTATGTTAAAAACCTCAATGGAACAGAAGAGGATATGATTGAGATATGTGAACTGGAGACTGGGAGAGATATCAGTGAGTGGGGATCAGCTGAAGATCTCAAGAATTGCCAGGAGGGAAAAGAGGAAATTCCAGTTTGCCAGGTGGGCAATGAGTTGAGATCACTGCGGGATCTCACGGACTGTCAGGAGGACAGTTAAGGGATTTCCGATTTCTAGGTGGGAAATGATATGAGGTCACTGCAGAATCTCAAAGACTACCAGGAGGGCAGCAGAGGCATCTCATATTGCCATATGGGCAGGGATGAGCAATTGAGTCAGATTCAGCCAGAGGAGCTGACCAAGCAGGTGAGCTCGGAAGGGGATCAACAGGTGCAGCTGACAGCGGAAGATATGAGGAGCCGGATGATGATTGAGGGAATTCACATATTCCTACCATTCGCCCAGGAGGAGGCAGAAAACTGTGTTGCCGATGCAACAACAACAGAGGAACAATCAGCTGAGACTGTCATAAAATAATTGGAGTAGATATTTGAAGCTGCCCGAGCAGAAGAAGAAGAAGGAAAAGAGAATGAGAATTCTGAGGAATGGGTCAATTATTTCATCCAGGGGGCTGAAATAAAAGAAGCTGCAGAACTGAAGCTAGCAGCAAAGGAAGCCAAAGAGCAGGCAGGTAGATTTATCACTCCATGGGAGATGGAGCTAGAAATGTTGGAGGATTGGCTGAACAATCCAGAGCCAGCCAGAGAACTGGAAGAAGTTGAGCTGTCAGAGAAGAAGATGACTGAACAACAGGTCAGTCGAGAGAAGACTGCAGAGATGGACTTTGCAGTAGAGTGGCAACTTGAGGCCACAGATGAAGATGAAAAAGATGGCATGGGAGATCATAGTGATCTTCCCATGTGCCAAAATTTTTTGCAGCTGAGGAGACTGCAAAAACAGGGCCAGCCATTGGAGCAGCTGGATGAGGTGATAGAAGACATCATAAGGCTGATGTTGAGGTCAACAGAAACTGCCAACGAGGAGAGGCTGGGCAGAAGAGAGGAAGCAGTAGCAGCAGCAGCGGCATGGAGCAGATGGGAAGCTCCAGATATTTGTTTGGGATCCAGGAGGATTTCCAACAACTTAGAGGGGAAGCACATGAGAAGGAGCTCATGATTTTGCAGCTGAGGAGTTTGATGCAGGAGAATCACTCCACGTCAGCCAGCCATCCAGTCAGCCATGTCAGTGCGCATGCATTCAAATGTTGAAAGGGAGGCACAACCTCATTTAAATTTGAAATGAATGTAATTTAATGGTTTAGGCTGTTGAGCCATGGGAAGTCGTGCCTTTGTGCAGGTTGTAGGTAGATCGACCTTTAATATTTGTAAGGCTGAGATCTAGATCCAGATGCTGGACTAGACAGCCATTTATTTTAATTGAATAGAGTAGGTGAGTTCTGGAGGGAAGCGCTCAAAGAGCCCCCTCATGTAAAAGAGATTTTGAAGATCTCATTTTGAGTTAGTGGAGCTAGGAGAGAGTTGGAAGGTTGTATGAGAGAGCCAGAGAGAGCTCGAGAACACCTTGTAAATTCAGGCATTTGCCAATTTAAATTTAATACAAAAGCAGTTTTTCCTACATTACTGTGTGTTAAATGGATGTCTGTGAGTGTTCTTTATGTGTGTGAATGTATGCTGTAGTTGTGCATTTGTAGGTTGTTTTGATTTCAGGCTTGAGAGGTTCTTTGTGGCTTCACACCAAGAAAGTGTGACAGAGTGCTGCGAACTCTGAATGCCAGTGAATTGAAGCACTTCTGAACTCTGCGGAGTCAGGTGAAGATGTGCTGCGGCACAGGAGATGAGATAAACAACTTAGGGAGAAGACCTCAAGGTTGCTGAATACCTTGGAGGCTAGGCTGTGTAGCTGAGACACAGTTGCAGACAAAAATTATGCTGTGAATTTCTGTAAAATCTCTGCCAAGTGGGCATTGAGCTTATGCACAGGGGTGTTGATGAAGAACTTTGTTGTGAGTTTGTGGAGGACCAGAATCACCGAGGATTCTGAGAGCTCTTCCAGGAGGGCATCGAGCAGGTGCATAGGTGCACAGAGGAGACAAGACTGTTGGAAGTTCTGTGAGAGAAGATACTCTGCCAGGTGGGCATTGAGTAAGTGTGCAGATAGGCAGAAGAGGAGAAAATAAATCTTTGAGTTCTGGAGCTAGAAGAAGAATCCACTAAAGGATCTTCACTAGGTTGCTAAACACCCAGAAAGACTCAGCAAGAGGTTGCTTGAGCAGGAGGACATCCAGGAGGGCATCCAGATATTCTCCATTTGTGGGAGAGAAGAAAGAAAGGAAAAATCCCTCAAGGGGTCTGAGTGTTTGCAGAAGCTCAGGAGGAACAACGTTTTGATATGCGCAGCGGAGCTCAGAATCGAAGAGCCTATAGAAAAGAAAGAAGCAAAGGTTGAGGCCTTTGAGGAAATTGAAATTCTTCCAAGTGCAGGAAGAAAGCGTGGAAGCTCAGGAGGGAGCGACCGTAGCCGTCTGAACTGTTGGGAAGAGATCTGGACCGTTGGTTTTCATGTCCAAGAAGCGCACAGGAAGAGAGGATCTGAGCTATTAGATCTTTCTCAGGATCGTCGACAGCCGTCGGATCTACAGAAGTTGCACAGGAGATAAGCTCTCGCAGGTAGGAGGAGAAATCCTGACAAGAGGTGGGAGCGCATCAGGATATCGGCACTCAGGATATCAGAGTTCCTGAGGTCATGAGAATCAGGACATTTCAAGTCTCGAAATAGCGGAGTGATCCGGACCGTCCATCTTTGGAGGACGTGTGGCAGCAATTGGGTGCCATCGGGGAAAGTCCCGACAGGAGGTCGTTCATCGGTTAATCGGGGATCGAGATATCGGGAATCCCGTGGACAAGAAGTCCAGACCTTTCAGAATTGCAAGGTCTGAAACCCCGACAAAGTGAAAAGCTTCATTGTGGGAGCCGACTGTCATCGCATTGGAGAATCGGGACTCGAGATATCGACAGTCCCGAGGGAAAATGTTTTTCGACATTTGAAACCTCGAAGTCCCGAGGGAGATCCGGGACCGTTGATTTTAGTAGATGATCACGACCGTTGATTGTGCTGAAGACGGAAGCCGACATCATATTGGGAGTCGGAGAATCGGGGTTCGCGTGGACGAGAAGTCCATGCATTTTAGAACAACGAAGTCTGAAACCCCAAAAGGGAGTAAGTTTGTGGTCACAGGGATAACGGTCACGTGGACTAGGAGCTGAGCCAGGAGGGCTAATGCATAAAGAGCATGTCGGGATTCGAGGGATCGTGAATCCTGAGGACGAGTGTATTTGGACCTTGGAAAGGTCGAAACCCCGATGGAGGGTATGACTGCGGTCGTATGGAGGAGGTCATGTGGACCTAGAGTCTAGCCTGGAGGGCTAACGAAAATTGTGGCTCATCGGAAATTTGAAACCCAAAACCCCAATAGGAAGGTAAGGATGTGGTCTTACGGGAGAAGCGGTCATATGGACCAGGAGCTGAGCCAGGAGGGCTAGTTGAAGCCAAAGCGCATCGGGATTCAGAGGATTGGGGATCCCGTAGACAAAGTGTCCACACACTTCGACATTGCAAAGTCTGAATTTATGATAAGAGGCTGGGCTACGGTCTTGTGAGTTTGTAGGTCACGTGGGCCAGGTGTTTATCCGGGAGGGGCTAACATGTACAAGGGCACGTTTTCAATCGAGAATTGGAGAGGACAAAAAATCTCGATAGCGAGGATTACAAAACCCCGAAGTCCGATAACAATTTTCTTGTGGGGAAATTATTCACGGTCATGTGTAGAAGGCTGTGACAGGAAAATGAGGACCTGTGGATCGGGTTTTCACAACGATTCCACCAGGGGACCAAAAAGAGTCACTTCGGTTCAAAGGTGGATATTTTGATCGATCCTGTGTGAGCGGGCATGGTGTGAGCTCGCGTCTGCATCACAGATCCTCCAGGTCTCATCTTTCTTCTGTACCAGTACAATTGGGCTCCTTCAAGGGGAGGAGTTAGGTATGATGTGCCCCTTTTGAAGCAACTCTTGGATCTGATGCTTGATTTCTTCATTTTCCATCAGTGAGTGACGATAGACTGGTACATTAGGTAGAGGTGCACCTAGGGTGAGATCAATTGGATTCTTTACTTGGCAGTGCATCGGTACCCCGGTGGGTGAGGACAATATGTGTCTGTACTCTTCCACGATCCTGTCCTCTTGCTTCTGCTGTGAAGAGAGAATCTGTGTAGAGGCCACGATTGTTGCAAAAAAATTCTTCTTACTATGAGCATGGATCACAAAGAAGAGGAACTTCCTCATCTATGAAATGACATTACTACATTTCTTAGCATATATTAAAGAAATAACAGTAGGCGACACTACCTCTGGCATCCTGTACAATTGTCTACCCAAAGTAATAATAATACTGCGGGGTCTAGACTCATACACAACATGTCGCTTCGACAAATATGGTTTTCCGAAAAGAACATCACAAAGTTCAAGGGGAGAAATATCACACAATACCTCGTCTTTGAAAGGCTT
>ML779493.1:188214-218741 GCA_009831015.1 Picea engelmannii | reverse complement strand
TATATATATATATATATATATATATATATATATATATATATATATATATATATATATATATATATATATATATATATATATATATATATATATATATATATATATATATAATTTGTACCTTCTCGTGTGGGTAAGATCATTTTATTGAGGTTTCATCCTTTGATACATTTTTCATTTTCTTTTATATATTAGTTTTGCTTGTGTTGCATTCTTAATGTCACATATGGATCACAGTTTATAGATTGCACCATCATAGAAAGTTATCAATTCATGAAATTTAACAAATATATTAAAAAAATTAACAAATATCTTAATGAAATTTAACAAATACATTACGAAAATACTTTTTCAAATTTAAGAAAACATTGTTTCAAAATTTTGAAAACTCTGTTCATCACAATTTTATTCAACAACTATAAAAATAATATTTAATTTACTCTATCAGTTCATGACACATGCAAGACGGATTTACATGAACACCAATAATTTCACAAATACGTTGTAGTTGCAACATGACAAAATATAAAGTGTATTGTCAAAAATGTGGCACTCGACATGATATTTTGTAAATGAGTAAAAAAATCCTCATGTTTTGTAAATGAGAAAAATACAACAATAATTAAATGTAATATGTGTAATCAACACAACATGAATACACACATGAAAAGTAAAAAATTGAATAAAATATTGATAATGACCTTCCCTAATAATAATGAATAAAACATATAAAAAAACACAAATTTAAAGTGTCCTTGAATAGACCCATAATCGAAAAATCCTCTTTTATTGACGATACGATCCCCTTTGATTAACATTATTAATATTAACATTTAACTTTAAGATTAACATTAGTATTAATATTAATGTGAACATTAATATTAAGATTATTAAGATTAATATTAAAGTAATAATGTTAATATTAATATTAAGATCAATATTCACATTAATATTAAATTAATAATTTTAATGTTAATATTAATATTAATATTAATGGTAATACTAGTTTTAAAATTAATGTTAATATTAATATTAATGGTAATATTAGTTTTAAAATTAATGTTAATATTATTATTAACATTAATGTGAATATTAATGTTAACATTAATATTAATATCAACATTAATGTTAATGTTAAGATTAATATTAACATTAATATTAAGATTAAGATTAAAATTGATGTTAATACAAATATTTACATTAATGTTAATACTAACATTAATATTAATCTTAATATTGACATTAATGTTAAAATTAATATTAATAGTGCTCATATAAAGAATCAAATGACTTTGATTAATTATTCACAAACTCATTAATAATATTTAAATAAATATATTATTTTTCAATTAAACTAAGTTTATATCTTATTTTGAAATACTATTTATTATATGTTTTTTAATATCAAATTGGATATTTTATATTATGAAATTTATGATTTTTTTTTTTAATTATATATAAATATTTAAAAGATATAATTTAATATTAGGTTAATTTTTTTATTAATTGAAAATTATAAATAAAATCAAATCGTGCTAAATTATTATAAATGAGTTCATTCTTGTGCGATTTTTGTATGAGTGTGCAATATTTAAGTATAGATTGTGACTCTTATCGTTGTTAAATAGCTTTTATTAAAATCCAGTGCATTGATATATTTTACTTTTTGAAATAAAAATTTAAACACTTTCCTATTAGTAAAGCGAATTTCTAAAAATTTAGACAGCAAAGAGAATTTCAGATTTTAGATACCTACCTTTTAAAAAATGTGCCCTTATAAAACTATAATAATAAATCAATCATTATAAAACCACAATAATAAATAATAAATGAATCATTATAAATTATGAAAACATTTAATTTATTAAAAAAATTAAATAAATGAAAAGGTTTTTAATCAAAATGAAAGAAAACGAGCATACAAGAAAAAGTTTTAATAAATGAATGAAAAAAACATAAATGAAAATTTATTAATAAATGAGCATAAATGAAAATTTAGAACCTTGCAATTGCCTTAATAACAGGTCAAAAACCTACAACTATAATGGGATCGCTTGCGTACATTAGTTAGAAGTCATATAATGAATGGCTCATGCTTGCATGCGGATGGACCATTGAAAACAGGTTCTAGTAGACTCAAAACCTAAAACAAATCAGATTACAGATCATAAATATGTCATATGATGCATTACAGATTACATATATGTTATATGATACATTACAAATTACAAATCAGTGGAAATTATATTACAGATGAGCAAAGCCATTGAATTTATACATCTTGTATTTAAATAATGTTTTCATTTATAGATAACTGTAAGCTCATCTTTACAAAACAATGATGAATTTGTCTGAGAAGGAGCGCACCAGCAAGGGATTTGTCACATGTTGTTTACTATATTATTTAGGACCGTCGGGCTTAGGAGATCCAAGGTCATATTATCTACATGAACAGAGTAGTGGGTAGAGGAAGCTAATGCATCATCCTTTCACACCCTGGGCACCTGCCATTTTAATTAAATGGGAGCGGACATACAATTATTCTCTTAAGTACAATCAATACCTAATCAGTTAATGGTGGCCAACGGATAATTTTTTAATCATATTTAAGTAAATGTAAGAAAGTAAACACAAAAACGTACCTCTTTATAAATGAGAGGAAGTTAATTTATCAAAATCTCATCCATTGATTGGTGACGACTACTAAGAATATTGATTAATCCATCGATTCCAATAGGGGAGACGCCTATCGACGTAATAAGTTACGGAGGTTTACCAACTCCTATAACTATAATGGTAATGCTCATCATTCGTAATATGGAAGTTAATTTATCAAAATCTCATCCATTGATTAGTGACAACTACTAAGAATATTGACGATTCCAATAGGGGAGACGCCTATCGGCGTAATAAGTTACGGAGGTTTACCAACTCCTATAACTATAACGGTAATGCTCATTATTCGCAATATGGCGGAAACACTGTGGAGATCCATGAAAACGACATGTTCGGAGAGTGGGTTTGTCGTGGTTGGAGGAACTTTGTCTGCAATGGTCCACTTTGTCTTACTTTAATCGGCTAAAAGGGGGCTCATTGTCCACTTTCATAAGTAAACAAGGAAATTATCTGCAAAGCAGCAATTCCCTGCAAGAAAATTAGTCGAAGTGATTTGCACAAGGTCGTCCACTCAAATCATTAAGATTCGTGAATCTTAGCAGGAACGATATCAAAGATGCCTCGATAATAATGTTATTTGCAAAACGAACAGTCCCTTTCAAAAGGTTAGATGATGATTTTATTTGAAAAAAGAACGTTCCCTTTCAAAAGGTTAACGATGGATAACTATAGCTAAAAACACATCAACCATGGATCCCATATCAAAGATCAAATACCAATTTCATTTATTTGAAAATCTCAGTCTGTTTTCTTGAATGCGCGTTGTATTACTAGCATCAAATCGAATTCCAAAAGGAATAAAAACCCTTGAAAGGCACCATCAACCTGCTAGAGGAATGGTCCAGGAAGGTGCTCTTGGACAAGGTTTTTATACCTCTGGGAATTACATTGAACACAAATTTGATTTGGTATTAGTGTCTATCAATATAAATAAATCTTAATCTTATCATTGTTTAAAAAAATTGAGGTTATTAATCAATTTATATTGATTTATTATCATGACTTATTTCAAGATATCTCTCACCATAAAACTCCTATATATAATCATAAATTTCTTACTTGCTAAGGATTAAAATTTTTGATTTCATGAACACAACTTCTTTTGGTGTTTCTTAAGGTACACCGATGTGAATGTAAAGGATGAGTTGACATGAACAAGGCTAGGTGCGATGCCAAGGCGTTGTATGAAGAGGGGGAAGGACAATGTGGAATCGATGATATTCTTTCTAAGTATGGTGAAAGTTTGAGACAACTTTTGTAGTTGTGTATGGTACTTGTTATGTGGATATGGAGACTCTCTTCTGCGCTACCCTTTGAGAAGGAGTGCTCTACTGTCTTGAGTTGTTGCTGCAGTTAGTAGCTAGGTTTTATCTTCTTGTTATAGTGTTGTTTCCAGAATCATTCTATCTAGCAAAGGTTATGGTGGTTGAGGGTGGTTGTGTGGTTGTTCTTGTCAATCTCGTTGATCCAGGTGGATATCGATGGCCACCCACCTATTCCAACTGGCTCCTCTTGTCCATTTTTAGTTCAACACGTTCTTTTGTACTTCGTTGTAATTGTGAGTTCTACACTTATGGGGCTATATGAATCCCTACACATATTCCAGGTGGATATTGGTGGCATCTAACCTAATCCAACTAGATTATTTAGTATGTTTTCATGTCAACACATCTTGTTGTACTTCCACGGTCCTTTTGGAGACCTAAACAATTTTTTTTTGGCTCTCCATAGTCAAAATATAAACATAGTCAGAGTTTGATGACATAATGTAAATATCTATGAAATACCTTTCCAACGGGGTTTCATGCACCTAAAACGGAGGACGTATGCAAAAGTTATGACCCCGGGAAGTTGAGGTACCCACTAACCCATAGGGGCCCACATGAATTTTGGTGTTTCACATTCTAGGGTTAGGTTTTTGGATGTCTAGGGTTTTGGAATTCATGAGTAATATCAAAAAGGTCTTTAGAGCCTCATTGTAATCATTTTTCTAAGACAAATGCGCATAGAAACCACATCTCTTCTTACAGATAATTACCACCATTCGAGCAAGTGTTTCAGTTCTGCATGTTTACACTTTCAGCCTATTTCATTTATTCAATAAAATATCTTGTTCACTGGATATCTATGTTGTTCTTCATATCTCTATGTTTTCAGTCTGTTAATTAACTCGTTCCGCTCCCAAATCCGGACCAATGGTATCAAAATGGTCTGCTCTTCATTTAATTTTCTTCATGCATGTCTCCGACAAGATATGGGTACAAGAAGTTGGGACTCGAACCAATCGATTCATTGCAAGATCGGTCACACTGATCTCGACAACGACCAATGGGAGACAAAAAGAAAGATTATGGATCAGGAGATCCTTTTAAAATGTTACTCGAGGTAGCCCTTGCACGACAAAGGAACGAAATGATGGACAACTTTGCGCAAATCCTTCGAAAGCTTCCCACAGCAAAAGCATCTTCATCAAGTGACCATGCAACCCCCTTAAAGGTATAGGTAAATTTTGATACTCCATTATTTGAAGGACTGATGGATGTGGATGTTGTAGATAAATGATTGAATCTGCTCGAAGGGTATTTTTCGGTCCACAATTTTTCTGATAGGGAAAATATTACATTTTAACTCCTCAAGGTCATCCCCCGTGTTAAGGACTGGTGGGACACTTAATTTGAGCAAAGGGCCATAGAGAAATTTACAATATTTGTGGTTTCCCTTACATGTGATTCCTTCTGGGATGCCATTAAAGGGACCAGACAATACCAGATTTCACCAATATTTTCCATAACCTGCGCACCAAATTGAGTATCAAAAACTCTGAGAGACATCTCGTTCTCAAATATTGCGGTTGTTTTCATAGATACATCCAAACATAAATGGAGTTTCTGGACATCACCTCATTGGGTACGGCTTATAGATACGTTGTCAAGATCGAGAAAAAATTTAAGCAGAAGAGGCGAGAGTTTGGATCTTCAAACTCCTCACAGCCGAAGCAGGGAAAAGGCGAACCCAACCCACATAGAAAGAGACAACGAAAAGATGGTCACTCTCAAGACAACCAGTTCAAGCCACAATACAAGAAGGAAAATGAGAAGACAAAAAAGGACACGGGAAAATGGTGTGAGTACCATAAAATCCCTTGGCACAACAATGAAGAATGTCACTCCAAGAAGTCACTCATGGCCAAGATTAAGGCTTTTGAGTCTGAGGTTGATTCTAATTCCAAATAAAATCCTGAAGTGAGGAAGTAGATTATCGATGTTGAACCCAACGCCACTATCTCTACCACCAAATTCCGGCCAAGTGAGCCGGAATAAACAGAGGGAGGGGAACGCTTATTTCACTCACAGATGTGGGTAAAGGGGAACCGATTCATTTCATTGTCGATAGTGGAAGTGAGAAGAAAATTATTTAATCAAAGGTCATCAAGCGGCTGGACCTGCCAACGATACCATGCCCACATCCCTACACCATCGACTATCTTTTCCAAGTAAGATATATTTCTTCCAGCCAACAATGTCATCTGCCCTACGACATCAACCCTTTTAAAGATGAGGCATTGTGTGATATTTCTCCCCTTGAATTTTGTGATGTTATTTTAGGACAACCATATTTGTGGAAGCGTCATGTTGTGTATAAGTCTAGACCACACAATGTTATTATTAATTTGGGTATACAATTGTACAATATACCAGAGGTAGCACCACATACCTCTATTTCTTTAATCTATGCTAAGCAATGTAGTAAGGTCATTTCATAAACCGATAATTTCATATTCTTTTTTATCCCTGCTCACATTAAGAAGAAGGTTTCCACCACATCTTCGGCCTCTACACAGAGTCTCTCTTTGCAGCAGAAGCAAGTGGACATGATCCCGGAAGAATACAGAGACATCTTCTCCTCACCCACCGAGGTACCGATGCACTGCCAAGTCAAGCATCCAATTGATATGACCCCCGATGCAACTCTACCTAATGGACCAATCTATCATCGCTCGTTGATGGAAAATGACTAAATAAAGTGTCTGATCAAATAACTTCTTCAAAAGGGGCACATCAGACCCAACTCCTCCCCTTGCAGAATCCTAATTGTACTGGTGCAAAAGAAATATGGGACTTGGAGACTCTGCATTGATTACAGAGCCCTAAACAAATTCATAGTCAGGAACTAGTACCCAATTACAAATATTGATGACCTTCTTGACCAACTCAAGAAGGAAAAGTTCTTCAACAAGATTGACCTAAAGTCTGGCTACCACCAGGTTCCCATCGAACCAACTGATGTATGGAAGAAAAACTTTAAATCTAAATAAGGTATCTCTAAATGGATGGTCCGGCCTTGTGGCTTGACAAATGCACCATCCACTTTCACGACGTTGATGAATGATGTATTGAGACCCTTCACCAACTCTTTTGTGGTGGTATATTTGGATGACATCCTCATCTTCAACGAAACTTGGGCGGAGCACATGCAGCATATTCAACAGGTTTTGAGCACTTTACGACAACACAATATATATGCCAACTTGGAAAAATGCTCTTTTGGCATGAACATGGTCCAATAATTTGGATACATTGTTGATGAGAATGGGGTACATGTTGATCCAACTAATATCCAATTCATTCGTGACTGGCCATCCCCAACCACACTAATCGAGCTTTAGAGCTTCTTGGTACTGGCCAACTTCTACCGGCAGTTCGTGTTAGGGTTCTCCCATATTGCATGGGCCCTTAGCCAAGTGATCACGGGCGGTGGAAGGTCCAAGTTTGTGTGGGGGAAGGGAAAAAAAACGAGAATTCGATGATCTCAAGCATCACTTTTTCTCAGCTCTAGTACTCTCCTTTCCCGATCTTCAACAACTGTTTGAGATTGAGACTGATGCATCTGACTATGTTGTAGGAAGACTTATCACTCATCATGGTCATTTAGTGGCATACCATAGTGAGACACTCTCAGACACTGTCTTAAAATAACCCACCTATGAAAAGGAAATGTATTCCATCGTACAATCCTGTCGTCAATGGAAAAATTACATTCGGGGAAACGAGAAGATCATCGATATTGATCACAATCCTCTGAAGTTCATACAAACATAGGGCAAATTGCAGAACGATCACCATCAGAACTGGTCCACCTATCTGCAACAGTTCCATATCAGCATCAAGTATAAGATGGGGATCTCAAGTAGTGTCGTTGACTGCCTCAGTCGACCTCCCGTGTCTACTCTCACCATTGTTCTCCATTCCTGTGGACATGAGGCATCTGAGTGGCCCCAACTTTATCAACAATATCTGAACTTCTCCACCACCTATTATCTCTTTGGTACAAGTGCGACTGTCAACGATTTTCACATTCAGGATGGACTATTATTCCATCTGGGCCATATTTGTGATCCTACAAGCGAGCGTGGAAAGATGACTTGGGAAGCTCACTACAGTCGGATGGCAAGACATTTTGTTGTGGAGAAAACTGTGGTCGTTCTTTAGAAACATTTTTATTGGCCAAAAATTCAACATGATATCAAAAAGTATATCAGATCTTGCAATGCTTGTGCCATTTCCAATCCAAACATCAAGAAGAAAGGCTTATACACCCCTCTTCCTACTCCCGAGAATCCTTGGGAATCCATCTAAATGGATTACATGTCTGGCCTTCCGTCCACCAAGAAAGGAAATGACTGCGTATTTTTGGTCATTAATCGGTTTCCGAAGATGGGCATCCTCACAGACTATAAGAATAATATCACAATGAAAAATTCTACCAAGATATTCTTCAAACGAGTGTGGGTCCATTTTTGGATACCATAGACCATCATATCCGACCGAGAAAGCAGGTTCCTTAACACATTTGGTCGAGTCTATGGACACTTTTGGACACCAAGATCACTAAATCCACTTCTTTCCACCCCCAAACAGATGAAAAAACATAGGTCGTCAATCAAATGATTGTGCACATACTACGCATGTACAAATCTAAGAATACACATAGATGGGACGAGAGTCTCCTCTATGTTCAACACAGTTACAACAGGGCTTTCCATAGCTCCACCGACCATAGCCCATTTCAGGTGGGGTTGGGATTCCAACCCTTGGGTCTCATGGATGTTGCACTACCTCTTGCCACCACACATACAGACTCTTTCCATGTTCATTCTAAGACTGACAAAGCCACCAGATTCATTGAGAGGATTCAACACATCTGCCAACATGTCCACGATATTTTGCAAAAATCCAATGCTAAGTACAAGCAACACCATGATCAACACAGGGTCCCGCACCAATTTTAGGTTAGAGACAAAGTATGGTTACATTTGCAGAAGGAGCATCTCAGAGTTCCCCATCAGAATCTCTTCCCACTTCCCTCTTGCGTTACACTATCACTAAGGTTATGGGTAGAAATTCTTTTGAACTCAACACTCCACCCTTCCTTCGCTTGCACCCAATGTTCAATGTGGACCTCCTTTGGCCATATTTTCCACCATTATTTGACACCTCATAGATCACATAAAAAATGACACCAATGAAGCTCAATACTGACTGCATGGAACAAGTATCCATTGATCATATAGTGGACACACAGGTCAAGGACACTCTCCAGCAGGATCCAACTTTATCAAGTTGTCAAGGCAGTGCCTACATTAGCGCTTAATCGACTGAAAATTTCTCACCCCGTGACTAATTCAGCTAAACTGAATGGCGACTCCACTGGGGTTCTTCACTTCAATTTTCCCTATGTAGGTGGCTAGAACCTCCTTTCTTACTTATTTTGTTTCACAGGTCAACCAACTAGTCTTTCTGAAAATCCAATTTGGGTATTTAGGCCCTCCACACTCTAGAAACCATCAAGTTTCATGTTTTATGTCATTTTGCAGAATCCACACGACTTTTGAAGAGACAAACGCGTTGAGGTGTTCCATTAGTGTTGTCACTCCATTCAAGTTCTATGAATTTAGTGCTATTTAGTGCACATATGTTTCATAAACCTGCTCTGTTCAAATTTTCTCCTAGGTTAAGGGTGTCCCACATCCCCCTTCCCTTGTTGGGATTTAGTTTTTCATGTTTTTCACTTTGCAAATTTGAAAGCCTCTTCTTTTAAGTTTCATTCTTTCCAAGTTAATTATCTCATCTAGTTAATTGGAGAAGATAAAACAAACCATCATTTTGATTATCGTACCACATGGATGGCTAGTTGGACATTTGAATTCTTAGTTAGAGTTATTTCAACAATCATTTTCTTTTTGTTTTCTTTTGGAAGAAAGAAAATCTCTTACTCATATCCTATTATTCCCTTCAATTCACACTCTCTCAAGTGATCTTAGTGAATCAAAACGGGTTGGATAAGTCATTTTTTCATCTCCATTGCATCTAACAAGCATAGGAAATAAATAAGAATATGAAATAAGAACCCATACATGTGAACATATTGTATTTTGGTTTCCATGCTTGCTTGTTTTTCAAATCACATCAATCATTAGGTGAGGCCACATCCATCTTGACACCTCATAGTTTTTCTTTACATTATAGGATCTAAGTTATTGTAAGGACCCCAAATTCCCACATCATCGTGAAATATAGGATATTTTTAGTTTCAGAAGAAAACACTTAGGAAGCTTAAAGGATTTGTAAGGACCCCACATGTCCATATCTTTTACAACCTAGGGATCAAATTTTTCGATTTCACGAGGATTGTACCAATTTCATGGTTGCAATAAATAGTAAAGGACCCCATGATGTCCATATGATGAAATTACAAACAATTCATTTTTGTTCACATATACTTCTTGCACAAAACTAGTTTCACACATCCACAAGCATTCATAAGTTCATTTGAGTCTTAGTATGTTATTCTCCTTCCGTCCATAAAGAGATCTCAGAGAATCAGAAGTGACTTACATGTTCTAGATTTTATTTCACACCCTTAAGCAACGAGGTTGGTTCATGACCACAATATCAAAAAAATTCATAAAGTACAACCCTAATAACTCACAAAAATCCTTCACATGAGGGTATTAAAGAACCTTTTAGTCTAATTTAGGATATTATGGATAGGTATCCAAACAACCACCCTTTATCAATTTCTCAATCTTTGAAAAATTAGTGGTTGATTGTTTAGGGAACTTAAAATCCTCCAATTCTAGTGTTCTTACACCATAAGGGAAGGATATACTCATGAAGGGCGAGTGCCAAGATTCGTTTGTTTCATGCACCTTCTTGAGCCACCCAAATCTTGTGAGGTTACTCAACCCATGACCAATTTATTAGGATGAGAGTCTCCTGATGCACTTGAATGAGGTAACTTAGTTTCCAAAATCTAGAATTATCTACAGAGGTGGTGATTGTGAGCTGCAACTGCACCTAATTTAGATTTTGTGTGGCTATTGGGAAATATTGTCAGTTCTTCCAACATATGCCCCCTTTACCCCTCATTATAAATAATTTTTCATACGCTAATTAGTTCCTCTTATGGTGGATTCATGCCCCATTGTTGAGTGTTATTGGAAGGCCCGATGACATTTGAGAGGAAGGACAATATGTTTATAGGACACATGCATTTTTGTTTATCACCCCCCACATGGACAAAACGAGAACCTACCTAAACCAATGTTTTACTTTATAGTTTCTATATACATGTGTGTTATGTTCATTTATTTTTGAAAACATCTGTAGCTATAAATTTTTGGTTAAAGTAGGCCATATTCATTTTTACAAAAGCACTTGTTATTTATTTCTCTTATATTTACCACAGTCACACACTCAGTTGCTAGTCTGGAATCATAAGGGATCCACTAAATCTCCAACGTTCCATACACTTTCAAGGCCTCCCCCCATTCTTGGGAGGTATTCTTGGTTTTACCACATCCTCGGTACCACCTCACTCACTAGTGAGAGCATCACTTATTGGTTTTGCATTGCTTAGTTCCACATTTCTTGGCATTCCTGGTCACAACACCCCATATGGTAGTCCTTCATCCTCACAAAATTGGATCTAGACCATCGCACACCATGGAAGGACCAAAAAACCTACCATATAAGACCCCAACCTCTTCTTCCTAATTTGGTCAAAATTGGGCCTCCTCTCCAAGTCATATTGGTTGTGCACCACTCAAAAAGGACTAAGAACAATACCATGCACTATATGAACCCATGGCATGGGTGAAGTACTTGTAATAATGGGGGAACTCATAGTGCCCACCATACCTACAATAAAACCAAGCATAAATGTACCACACATACATGGACTAACACCCTTTCCCTTTTTGTTATCTCTATGGACACCCATCCCATCAGTTCCCTAACCTCACTCTAGAGCTAGTTCAAGCAGTTTGTTTAGAGTGCACACAACATAATAAACTTAGTGGTACCCATTTGACTACCTCAAAGTTCCCCCTTTATCAAAATGAACTCATTGGTCCATCAAGAGAGTTTCCATGCAACTCAACATCTGTTATTACCCCTAAAATGGGTAACCCCATAACCCACCCAATGTACCTCACATCTTAGACCTAATCCTGTAGACTTGGGGACTACTCTTCCACATAAAGTGCAACAATTTCCACTAGACCTTATCCTTGTAAGGAAAATGTAAGTGTATACCCACACCCATCACATTCCATCACCTTTGATTTGGACCAACCCATCCGAGAACGACTACCATATTCTACCTCGTTTAAAATATAGGACATCATTAAAGATTTTATGGTTTATCGATGTATTATATATGATGGGGACTCTTTATGTATTATGTTCTCCTCATATTTGAAACAAATATACTCTCCTACTCTTATTCCAACAATGAATGAGTTTAGAGCCTTTGATGGTATATTTTGTCCCCCATTAGGGATCTTACCTAATATCCCAATTGATTTAGGTAGTAAGTTGGTTTGATCAATGTTTCTATCATGACCGGTCCAATGGATTACAATATTCTCTTGGGTCGTGATTTCATCTATGCCATGAACATTATGGTGTCTTCACTCTTTCAAGTCATGATATTCCCACATGAGGGATGCATCATTAGAATTGATCAACTCTCCTACTATGATTCCCCTGCATATTATTCTCAAAACAAAAACTCACCTCATGTTGCTCACATCGAGTCCATGCACTATGTTTCCACTACCAGTAGTTGTGCAACATCCACTCCCATTAAAGGCGATCCCATGGCTCTAGAACCACATCCTCACCACTTCATCTTGGAGGATGGGAAGATTCATTCATCCTTGGGTGCATCCATGCATGTTTCTTTCCCCAAAAGACACCATGAACTCTCCACTACATTATTCCCATAGGACAAAGAATGTTTTGAGGCCACCACTTATTTCTCTGGTTTTAGTGATAACATCCATATATGTTATTCTATTTACAATTCTCATGGTCCTAACAACTCAATTATTTCATCCTCAGGTACTATATCCATTAACAAGATCCTTATTCCCTCTCAAATCATATCATCTCCCATCACTGATTGGGATTTTGTGGAATCAAGTTACATCGTTACCAATCATAACCATATAGGAGATGTCGCCAAATATTTTAATGTCCCACACCCCCCATGTATATCAAACAACCTAGTGGGTCCTATACACTATTTTAGATCCTCTTTTGTGGATGGTTGAACTTAAAATTCCTACTGTTATACCTTTGGTCCTGTTGAGGGGTCCTAAATCCCTTTAACTTAACAGTAGGAACCAAACCCGCCACCAAGGCCCAATTAGACTTTGCATCGTTTGATAGTGGAATGGTTCTCTAGATATTGCGATCCGACCAAATAATCGATGGGCTTTACGTGGTGATTTACAGGATATCTTCTTGTGAAAACTCCTCTTTCAGTTTGAACGTTCTCTTTTTTGTATTTTCTCTTATAGGTGGGTCTGATAAAAGATAGGTGCTGGTATAAACCAGCTGGGTAAAGGAAAAGGGGAAAAACTTAACTACTGAAGAAGGTTGAGCTCAGGATAACCATCGTGCTCAAGTATGCAGAAAATGATTATTACACCTATGACAAGCCTAGTACTAATACATCAACTTGTTGGTATTCCAATTATTGACTGAGATACAATTATTTAAAGAAAAAATACATGCAATAAAATGATGGAAATAAAATTAGTTTCTTTAGCTCTAATCACTAATCACACATTAACACAACTATTTTCTTTCCATCATTAGAGATAAGAACTATAAAAATATTGAATGAGCTAACTTATCAATAGATTTAGAAACTCTTACTCATTTCAACATTCATTCATGAGACAAAGTCAGAAGCAATTCCTTCTTATGATCCAATCACACATGCCTTTGATGTAAAACAAAAATTTGTCTCAGGTCCTAAACATGACTTCTCAATTAAAGTAGCTCGGAAATATTTCTTTATAATTCCAAAAATGAGGGTCTTTGCAAAACCCATCGACCTCTTCTAACAGGTCGATCCTCTTATTTATTAAAAAATATTAACTAAAAATAACTATCAAAAGTGCAAGCTAAGTAAAACAAAACATTGCCACATGGCACTTTCATCTCTCAGTATTCTAAGAGTCATCAAATGGTTTCACTTAAGTGTATGAATCTTCTCATATTATGACCATTTGACGAATATTTCCTCGTATGTGTTCACATACGGGAATCTTTGTTGGTCCATCGGGGCCTAAAGGATCTCCTTTATCTCCACTGCCTCTTCCTGATACTTGAATAATTTAACACTTAACTGTTGTAACATTGTCTGAGTGTTGATCAGGTGCTCCATGAGCTATTGTACTTTACCTGGCACCATGTTTTCCACCTTTTCTATCTCTGCAGTCCACAATGAGTCTTTCTCTGCATGTAGTTTGACTATGTCATGCAAGTCGACAAAGTCCTCGGGTACACCGAATTTAGGAGACCGATGTCTCTCATTGCCCGATTGATATTGGTCCAACTCCTTTCGCAATCGACCCATTTCTCTTGGATTTCCCACTGAGGTTCCTGGGCCATCTTCACCCAATATTCAACCGAATTCCTTATACGGTCAATGTTGTTGTCCCTTAACACGCGAATGTCACACTCTTCAGTGTTTTGACCCTTTTGAACCATGCTGATGTAATCAATTCTTTCCACTGCTTGGTGGGCCTTCTCATACCATATTTCAATGTATTTTCACATTGCTAGCGCCATAAGGGTGTCTTCTTGGAAATCGGCTATCCCTGTAGTGAAAAGGTGTCACTCACTTATGAATTTGTTGTAGGCATCCTAGAATTAGCTTCTCAAAAATATTGTGGTCTATGTGGAGTCCTGATAGTATTTCACTAAATGGCGTAGATGATCCAACTCCTTTAGAGAAACGACTAGATCCTCTTCGTCTTTACTTTCTCTATCCAGGGTGGCATATGTTATTTCTATTCCTTCACTGATAAGCTTAGACATCTTGGCGTGCACTGTACTGATCAATTTCTCCTCTGTGGTAATGAGGATGGAACTGTCCAAAGTAAGCCTCCTTTTCTTGGTGGTTCTCTTCATGATGGATTTCCTCTTTCGATCGTAGGTGATTTCTTGTATATCAGTGACCTCATCCAATGATTCGGGGATTTGTTTCTCTCCCCAAGTAAGAGTGTTTCCTAGGCTCCCGACAATGTATATTTGTTCAAGACTGGGTTCTTGAACCTCTTATGTATGTCCCAAAGGCTCGGCCTCTGGTTGTTTCGCATAGGGGGGTAAAGTGTTGGACAAAATTGACGAATCTGGGGCAGGCTCGGTACTTAGTTGGTAATCGAATGTCAATATGTTGATTTCCTGTTGTGGAATTTCTTCCCCTTATTCGCCTGATCCTTTCTCATCCCTCGAGATTTCCATTGGGGTTCCCAGTGTGTTGAGTGGCTCAACATCCAAGGAACTTTATACCTTGTGCTCATTATTTGGACGTCTCTGAATTGGGTCATCGGGACTCGGAGTGGATTCCTTCTCAGGTTCTGTTTCCTCTATGATTTTCACTGGAGTGACCAGGGACACCGCTGAACTATCCTCATCATCGTAGATGGTTATTAGATCGAACATGGGATTTAGTGTACTTGTTCTCCCTGATATCCTCACTATATCGAGTTGATTCAAAACTTCTCCTGGTGATTTGACCTATGGTGTTGAAGCTTCAAGGTTATCTGACCTGGTGGTTTCTTCAATCTGTATCGACTCTGGGTCACTTGGTCCTTCTCAACTTTCGGTTGTGTTGTTGGTGAGAACCATCGTCATCTCTATGAGGTCTGGGTAATTCTGTAGCTGGTCAATGACTCTTTGCGCCTCTGTTATTAAGAGAAATCCCCTTGTCTGTGCCTCTGGTGTCAAGAACACACCCCTTCTTTGTGCCTTTGTTGTCTCTACCACTATGATTTCTTCCCTGTCTCTGAAGGCCTCTTGAGCCGACTTCTCTATTGTTTCCACCTGTTCATACACGCTTATGGCTTTAAACCTAGTCATGTCTAGGTTGGCCATCCTCTGTACCACCTCATCTCAGTCTTGGGCGTTCTCTGTGAAGACTTTGTCCTCAAAATTATCGTGAGCATATGGACAACAGGATGATACTTGAGAAGCATGTTGGAGGACCAAGAATTTAGGGTCGTGCTTTCGGAATCGGCCTGTCGAGAACATGAATTCAAGTTGGCTCAGTCGTTATTGTTTGGCTTGAGTAGTATCCTTTATTATATAGAACCACACATGGAAACTGTAGGTTATGAAAGACTGTTTCTTGTCTTTGACCAATGTGGCATTATAGCCCTGTAGGATGGTATGATAACATATTTCTCCCACGACGAGCCAGTCTCAGACATGATCTGGTAGGTGATGTGGTGCTCTGGTGGCCCCGAACACCCTGATGTAGGTTGAGTTCTCATCCAAGTACCAATGGCCTAACTTGGCTATCATTTTTTTGGTTGTCATCGATAGTCTTGGGCATTCCTTATTAAAAATAATAAAGTAAATGTGAGTGATGAATTCATCGCAGATGAGAGCATAAGACTTCTTGTGATTTTTCTCCCATAGTACGCTGAATTAGATGTGGACCAGGAGCTCTGCAACATGCCAACTTAGATTCATATCGGCGAAGATGTTCCTTGTGCACATGACATCGAGCAGGTATGAGGCCATGTAGAAAGTTGGTGCCTCTCCTTCCTTCGGTGTCTGATCCTGTTGAACATAGAATCTTAATTATTTGGAGATTATCTCTCCCTAGTTGAAGCTACTCTCGACAATTGCAACTGTGTATGCCAAAGGCATCCATGCTTTCGAAAACTTGGAGCAGTCCTTTTCTCCCTATAACCGACAGATGAGAGCCATCAAATAGATGTATGGCTCCCTCATACTGATCGGTCCATACCAGCCATTACTCTGGTTAGTGAATTTATTATCATCTTTCCAACATGATGCCATCAGTCATCTGGTGTCATGGAACTCATAAAACTTTACCACGAAGTCTGTGTTGAGCCGCTCCTCTGGGTCCCTGAGCTTATAGTACTTCTGGACTTCTGTCGGGAGGAAAAATCCGATGCACTCACCATTTTCATCATTTATCAAGAATTTATGCCCGTTCATGTGGACGATGAGCTACTTTAGGACCTCTATGCATGGGAAAAAGGGGGTTCTTCTCACCACCATGTGTAAATATGACCGTCGAATGTTGGGAAACACCTAGTCATCGAGCGCCCTTACGTTCGAGTCGTTGTCTGGGATATACTCCAGGAATTATTCTCGGCTAATTTTGTTGAACAGATCCCTCCACTCTGGGAGCACTACCTTGGATCCGGTGCTTGCCTCTGTATCGCCAAAGGTCAGAGGCTTTAAGACAATTTTTTTTTTTTTTTATGACAGGCTCTTCCCTAGGGGCGTACTCCAACTACCTTGCGGTCCCCAGAGAAGAACCTTCACCTATATCTAGTGGGGCATACTCCAACTACCTATAGCTTTGGTGCTCTCGGCGAGCATCTAGTGGTTGGATTTCTCAGTGGCATTCCTCCTGCAACTAGAGTAGAGTTTAGAGACTGTATAAGAAACTGGATGAACATATATAAATTATAACCAATGAATTGACAGGCTTGGATACATACCTTTGAAGTTTGTTAAACCTAGTTTTGATAATCAAGAGGGTCAGTACAGTCTTGAGTTGTTCGCTCCTCTCCTTCGCATGCTATGGAATTCACTTACACGCATAATGAATTTTTTCACAATGGTTCTAGAGATTTAAACAGGGAATATCTTACCGTGTCACATCATCCACTCAATTTGGGTAATGAGTGAAATTTCAACAAATCTGTCGCCGAATATTCAGAGGAGTTTAACCTTAAATTCATCGTGGGTTGATGACGGAGGCGTGGGGGGTAATGTGTTCTATCAGGAATTTCAAAATGTTGTTGTCTAATCGGTGCACGGGGTAAAAACTAATGCAGGATCAATCATGAACTCGTTCCTTAAATGTTCAAAATCCAATCGTATCTAATGCCACAAAAGTCCCATCGCACCACTCTTTAAGTTGTTGGATCGGGGGTCGGGATTGTCCTATGAACATTTTTTTTTATATCCTCCCACAAAAGATTCGATGTCAATCGATATTACCATAGAGTGCTAACATGGAAAAGCTAACTTGAAGGTGTGACTAGGACCTGGGGAACCAAAAATGACTCGGGATAGAACTAGACTGTATGACCCTCTTACCTGATAAAGACATGTGGCGTTTGAGACCCGTGACTTAATTCTAGCATATTAATAAGATTTGGGACTTTCCTTAAGCTATTCGTTCTAAAACCAAATCCTATTCTGTTGATGCCAAAAGTGTCAAGGATCGACAATTGACGATAAACCTACCCAAGTGCTCTCGAATTGGCTCCCTCGAAAAAGTATCGACGCTGAAAATGCATCGGGGATCGGTGATTAGAGATAAATTTATCGCGGTCAAAATGTTTGTTGTGATCCTTCTCGATTTTCCCTGATCCCGATAAAGTGCATCAGGCATCGACTATGATAGATTTGTTTGCGTCCTTTGTTAATGTCTGTCTTCCTTGTATTTTACCGATGTCGAAGAGAATAGGCTATGTCGCAAACATTTATGCAAAAAAATTACGTAAACCAAAACTGTCTTATGTCGATGCTTATGAGGATCGACACTCGACGACTGTTGTTTTTGTGTGGTTCCTTTACTTACTTGATTTTTTTCTAATGCCGAACCTGAGCACATGAGGTGTAGTGTTTAGCTGTTGATTCTTAATTTAGGTGTTAAGGTATTTTAGACATGAGGTTTCATAAGTTCAAACAAACCTGAATAGGTTATAAGATTCACGAAAAAAAACAAAGATAAACCATTTTCCAAAATGAAATTGAGTGAGACAAATGAAGAAAACAAGTGGTACCCAAAAATTGACAAAATTCGATAAGGATTTTAGGTTGTTTTGAGTGCTCAACAAGTCCATAATATTAGGTATGCAAAAACAACCCTTCCCCCAATCCTCATATAAATATACATGGGGTAGTACCACTTCCTACCATGGTCCCATAAGACCTAGCTCTCGATGAAACACTAACCTACAATATACCCTTTGTGGGGAACATTCTAGAAATATGTTGTGTCATGTTCCCCCAGAAATCATGT
Organism: Picea engelmannii; assembly: GCA_009831015.1. NCBI lineage: Eukaryota > Viridiplantae > Streptophyta > Pinopsida > Pinales > Pinaceae > Picea > Picea engelmannii. The sequence goes on along the minus strand of ML779493.1, from coordinate 199,469 downwards.
GATTACAAGCCATATGGCCTAATCAAAATGATCCACCATGATAGTTTCATTACTTCTTGTGGAAAGGCTCCGTCAGGCTTAGTCATTTTTACTTACCCACCATAAGGGAAGTGTGGCCTCCTTTAGGGAGTGCCTTTTATTGAAACACATCATTCCTTGGCCTCCTTCAAGGATTTCCCATTTTGGGAACCAATGGTTCCCTAACCTCCTTCCAGAGAGTCTCATTATGGGAACCAATCATTCCCTAACCTCCTTTAGGGAGTTCCTTTTCTTGTAACTCATCGTTCATTGGCCTCCTTTAGGGAGTTCCTTTTCTAGGAATCCATGGTTCCCTAGCCTCCTTTAGGGAGTTCCTTTTTTGGGAACTCATGGTTCCCTAATGTCCTTAAAGGGGGGCCCATCATGGGAAATCATCATTCCCTGGCCTCCTTCAGGGAGTGCCTTTTTTCAGAAGTCATTTCTCCTTGGCCTCCTTAAGGGAGTGCCTTTTATTGTAACCCATGGTTCCCTCACCTCCTTCACTGAGTTCCTTTTATGGGAAGCCATGGTTCATTGGCCTCCTTCATGAAGTGTCTTTTCCAGGAACCCATGTATCCCTGTCCTCCTTCAGGGAGTTCCTTTTCTAGGAACCCATGGTTCCCTGGCCTTCTTCAGGGAGTGCCTGTTAGAATATAGAAGATTGTGATCATTTTACCATTGACGATACCCTCGTCACCCAACCACAGGCCGAAGCCTCCCTCCGAGCACCTTAACCTTGACTGAGAATTCTTCCGGAAGAAAATCCTAGGCTAGATAGCCAAACAAAGGACAACGCATCTCTCCCCAAGGATAGCGCAACACAAAAGACTGATCAGATAGTCCCAAACCCTAGCCAAGAGATATCCAAGCCAGCACACCACTTTCCCAGCTCTCCCAGAAACTTGCGCACCAAAACTGCAACTGCCTGCGCAGATCTGGCTCTCTCTGCAACTGCTGAGATGTAACAAATGAGAAGTAGCACCCTGTATTTATACTGGATCTTCTAGTTTTTCTAGGGATGACTTCTCCTTCTGGGTATGTGTCTGTTCAGTATATTATTATTATTTCTGGCCGACTTCTTCTCTTGGAGGCTAATAACCTAATATAAATTATCCTCTTGAGCCGACAAGGCTTCTAGGGTTATTAGCAAACTCATTAGGGATTCTCTTGCTTCCCAGATTCTTCTATTCTCGTCAGGTTCACACATAGAGGTAAATACCTCCGCAACTACCATAATATTAACACTCCCTCCTAGATAGAGATGTATTTACAGGTAATGGACTTGAGCACAAAACATACCATTTACCCGGTAGCATCAATATAGTCATTTAGACTATTTCATGACTGAATCGTGAGCATCACCATCACCATCAGCTGCATCAATTCTAGAAACTATACTTCATATGAGTAATTAGATATGATGTTGGATAAGTCACTCTCACCATAGAGTGATACAAGAGGGGTAAAAGATATGAACTGTTTTCGGTCTGGAAAAATCTTTATTCATCATTCATCTGAATGATCATCATCTCCAATAATCTGCTGATAGTCTTCAAGGCAATTAGAACAAGGATATAACACACCTGTGTCTATTCATAGTAGTACACAACTACAATCGAGTGGTTAACTACCACATAAAGTAACACACAAGTACTTGATCATCAATGTATAGTTGCGAACAGTGAAACATATTCACCACAATAGTCCTCATCTACTGTCATGTAGTCTTTATAACAAACATTTGAGAGCATCCTGCATAGAAAGAATGTTATGATAGAAACTGTATCATCTGGGCCAATCTTTCACTCACGTCTATGAGATATGAAAGAATGTCTGCCACCACAGTAGTCTACATAGAAACAATGTTATGATAAAAACTGAATCATCTGGTCCAATCTTTCACTCACGTCTGTGAGATCTGAAAGAGTGTCTTCCCTCAGTATAGAATATCAACAATAATCATCTGGGCCAATCTTTCACTCACGTCTGTGAGATCTGAAAGAATGTTTGCCCTCAATATAGAATATCAACAATCATCATCTGGGCCAATATTTTACTCACGTCTGTGAGATCTGAAAGAATGTCTGCCCTCAATATAGAATATCAACAATAGGCTATCTGCCCCATTCTTCTCAACCAAGGAAGAAGGATTATTTCTGATTTATGAACCTGGACCATTTCTCACCCTAGGCCATTCTTCCGACACTAAACAAAGTGTAACCTGGAGAGAATGAGTCTGCCCTCAAGAAATGTTTGGACCACTCCTTACCCTGGGCCATTCCTCCGACACTAAACAAAGTGTAACCTGGAGGGAATGAGTCTACCCTAAGGAATGACTGTCCTGGACTATTCCCCACCCTGGGCCATTCTTTCAACACTAAACAAAGTGTAACCTGGAGAGAATAAGTCTGCCCTCGAGGAATAACTATCCCTGATTGCTGAGCCTGGACTATTCCCCACCCTGGGCCATTCTTATGACACTAAACAAAGTGTAACCTGGAGAGAATGAGTCTACCCTCGAGGAATATCTGTCTGGACCATTCCCCACCCTGGGCCATTCCTCTGACACTAAACAAAGTGTAACCTGGAGAGAATGAGTCTGCCCTCAAGGAATGTTTGTCCTACATCAACCTCCAAAACAGACGATTCTTAGAAACTGCTCACAACTGTGAACTTCAAAAGAATGACTGCCCAACGAGGTGGACCATTCTACTTGACCACTACTCAGAGTGTCTGCCAAGAAGAATGACTGTCCTAGACCACTTCCCATAATGGGAAGTCGTTGTCTATGATACATCAGCAATCAATATGACTCCCATGTTAACTACAATGGGAAGTCACTATCCGTCAGAAATATCAATCCACTTTCCGAACAGGAAAGCATCTGTTCAATCTGGACTATTTTTCAATTACAAAAAAAAATGATATTTTCAATGCTCCCTCCTAACTGGAGAGTTATTTCAATCACAAAAATAAATGTTTGCGTACCTTATTCTAGTTTGGAGAGTCTTCCCTTCCAGCTAAGAGAGTCATTTCCATGATCTCTAGTTTAAGTATGTAGGTTCTTTCATCTTGAATAGAGGCTTTACCAAAATGTATGCTGATCTGCTCATCTGTGGAGATATGTACTTCAGAAATCATTTTCTCCCTTTTGAACTTTATCATGGATAATGTAATGCTTGTACTGTAGTCTGGAACATTGTGAATGCTTCATGTATATCTGAACAATAGAGTATATCATAGTTGGAGAACTAGAACATATCCATGTGGTACTTCTTCTGTCATCATGAGATCTGATCTACTGAGTAGTCATCTTGATGTTATAGGAAATCTTCACCATGCTTCTGCTGTGCACTGGATGTTCTCTGCCAAGTTGTCTTCTTCTTATCTTCATACAGGAGTCTCTTTCTATTATATCTCAAGGTCTTGGGATTTCTCTTCATACTCTCTTTATTCGATTTCTCTAGAGAACATTCTTTGCATTCATAGAATTCTGACTCATGGATGTTGCGAATAATATAATGACTTATATATAGATGAGTCTGGTGTACTGGAACAATCAATCATCATAGTCTTCTCCCTCCATCTAGGAGAACCTCTGGTTCTGGATCTTGCAATGCTTTTATTCATAAGTTTTCCATACACTGTTCTTCATCACGACTATCAGTTCTTCTGCTTGATTGCTTTCAGTGAGTTCATATCAGGCTGGCAATCTTGATACAATGACTGGTTGTTCTGGCGTCTCTTTCTTTCTTGGAATCTTTATGTTCTTCTTCATGTTTTTCTTTAGCTCTTGGGTCCATGGAGTTTCTTATAGATTCCATGCCCTAAAGATTCCACTTCTTCCTTTCATTATAGGATCATGGATCTGGATGGACAACCAGGAATACCTTAAGGCTTCTGAAGAAGTCTTCTTCTGCGGTTGAACTGAACACATGCTATCTTTCATGACTGCTACCATGGATATACATTTATTCATCTTCAATGGATCATAGGATTAGCTCCCTCCTAACCCTTGCTTTATGTGAGAGTGCATATAATCATCTCCCTCCGTCTGATAGAGTCCATGCTTTCATTTGTGTCCTTATTGTCTTCTGCAATATATGATAGAGTCCACACTTCCATCTGCATCCTTATTATCTTCTGCAATATATGATTGATTCTCTTGTCTAACAAAGTCCATGCTTCCGTCTCGTTGTCTTCTACAGAATGTCATAAGTCTTTCTCCAATTTATCTTGATGTCTGACTTCTAAGTCTCTTCAGGATTGATTCTGATTTCGGCTTATCTTGTAATAGATTTCACATGATATATTTCATTCTTTCATGTGTAATATCTAATGATAACTCTTTTCTTCTTATTTGTTCTTTCATAGGTATAATTCTTCTTGTAACACATTATCTTTAAAGAAATAGATATACAAGATATGTACAGAGATGATGTAAGCAAGATATGTACAAGAAATAAGAAGAGTGTTGTTACCTTTTAGTAGAAGAAGTCTCTTCCATCCTGCTTAGTCTTCTTTGTCGGTTCCTTTTCTTCGGCAACTGAAGCTTCATGGTTCTCTTTCCTTTTCTTTAGCTCTGGACACTGGTTCCGGTAGTGACCGTACTTTTGACAGTTGAAGCAGTGTATTTATGAAATATCTTTTCTTTGTTTTGGCTTCCTTCTTGAATCAAACTTTTTCTTCAATCTTGCTGTGAAATCTTGATCATCATACTTCTTTTGAGGTTTCTCTTTTCCATTAATCCTTGATTCTTCTTGAGAAAATGCATCCCATGTCTTGGGAAGACCATTGAGTACTATGTTCACCAATTCCTTCTCTGAAGTGATCTCTTCAATAGCTTGTAGTTGATCTCTTAGCTGGGAGATCCTTACAATGTATGATGTTATGCTGTCATCATCATTCATCTTCATGTCACAGAGCTCATTCTTCAGACTCATAACTTGTCCAATGTTTCTGACTGAGAAGAGATTTGTTAGGGCATCGTACATCTTATTTGATGAGTCAATATGGGATATGTAGGGTATCAAGTGGTATTTTATGGAATCCACTATGATACTCATGGCATTGATGTCAACGTCCTTGAACTTTTCCATAGCTGCAATGTTCTGCGGTTCCTTCTCTTCTCCTTCTTTAAACTCTGGTTTCATGATATTTCCTTTCACAATATCCAACACTTTATTCTTAGAAAAGATGAGGTCAATCCTTGTCTTCCATGCTCTGAAGTTAGAGGCTCCATCTAGCTTGTTCTCAGACTTCATAGAGTTCGTCATGGCTTTCTTGACTTGGTCAAACCCTAGATTTGACCAGAAATCCAAACTTCAAGTCTCAGCCTTCTGAGAGTACTAGAAGATGCGCTAGGCTAGGGCGCACTGATATATCCGGAGATTAGGTCAATCCAATCACTTAATGTGCCTCAACAAGAGGATTAGGGTTTCTACAACTGATTCTGCTAGTAACCCTAGCTGTAGTGATTTTGGAAGCTGCTCCTGCTAGTAACCCTAGCGACAGTTCCTCAATGAGCTCAATATCTAGAAGCTATGTTTCCTTCCAGTGATTTAGGATGACTGAAGGGGTGTGGGCCCATAACCTGTTAGAATATAGAATATTGTGCTCATTTTACCATTGATGATACCCTCGTCACCCAACCACAGGCCGAAGCCTCCCTCCGAGCACCTTAACCTTGATTGGGAATTCTTCCGGCAGAAAACCCTAGGCTAGATAGCCAAACAAAGGACAATTCATCTCTCCCCAAGTATAACCCAACACAAAAGACTGATCAGATAGTCCCAAACCCTAGCCAAGAGATATCCAAGCCAATGCACCACTTTCCCAGCTCTCCCAGAAACTTGCGCACCAAAACTGCAACTGCCTGGGCAGATTTGGCTCTCTCTGCAACTGTTGAGATGTAACAAATGAGAACTGGTGCCCTGTGTTTATACTGGATCTGCCAATTTTGATGGGGCCGACTTCTCCTTTTGGGTATGTGTATGTTCAGTATATTATTATTATTTCTGGCCGACTTCTTCTCTTGGAGGCTAATAACCTAATATAAATTATCCTCTTGAGCCGACAAGGCTTCTAGGGTTATTAGCCAACTCATTAGGGTTTCTCTTGCTTCTCGGAGTCTTCTATTCTCATCAAGTTCACACATGGAGGTAAATACCTCTGCAACTACCATAATATTAACAATGCCAATTCTAGGAACCCATGGTTGTCTGCCTCCTTCAGGGAGTTCCTTTTCCAAGAACCCATGGATCAATGGCCCCCTTTAGGGACTTCCTTTTTTGTGAACACATGGTCCCATGGCCTCCTTTAGGGAGTGCCTTTTATGGTAACCCATGGTTCCCTATCCTTCTTTAGGGAGTGCATTTTCAGGGAACCCATGGTTCCCTGGCCTCCTTTAGGGAGTGCCTTTTCCGAGAACCCACAGTTCCTTGTCCTCCTTAAGGAAGTGGTTTTTGATAACCCATGGTTCTGTAGCCTCCTTTAGGGACTGTATTTTTCGGGAACCCATGGTTCCCTGGCCTCCTTTAGGGAGTGCCTTTTCTAGGAACCCATGGTTCCCTAGCCTCCTTTAGGGAGTGCATTTTCTGGGAACCCATGGTTCCCTAACCTCCTTTAGGGAGTGATCTTTCTAAGAACTCATGGTTCCCTCACCTCCTTAAAAGTGGAACCCAACATTTCATTGATGGACCATGTTTCCACAAATGTTTCAGAACCATCATTTTCCATTAACGATGCCCTTGAGGGAGATGAAGATATCTACTTCAACAAATAGTTAGTTACAAAGTCATTCCAAGCTTCATGTTTTTTATTGTAAAAATTACTTATGTTTTATACAAGATCATGGGGCATGCCCGCCTCGTTTGTACAATTTTTTTTTTCTATTAATGTAATAGTTGTACAGGTAGTTCTCCCCTTCTTCCTCTAAAGGATCATTCTTATTTTTTCCTTCAATAAATCTCTCTCTATCTCTTCATACCAACAATAGTTTGCACCATAAAAGAAACAATTTGATGTATTTTAGCTATACAATTTGTCTGAACTTCACACATCAGGGGCATCAATTATCGCCTGAAAAATGCTCACCAAGCAATACAGGTGATCACTAGAAAATTCATAAGTTCCATACATCAAGAATGAATACTCACAAGTATTGATAAATTTCACTCAAAAAAATCAAAACATTTAGGCAAGATAGATATAATGACTCATCACAACTTCCCAAAATACAATTCACTCCATTTGTGCGATCATTGTGACCTCACATAAAAGTATTAATGCAGACAACTCATCAACGCGGGAACCCAAAGCAAATTTTGTGTTATCCACACGATAATTCTATTGATCGACTCGATCGAGTGCATTCATATCACCACCTGCATACGTTTCATACCGGTTTGCAGAGCCGACTCCTTAATCTGAGAAAACCTAACTTCAAATCCATTCCATTACTTGAAGGGATTTTATTCACATTCAAAAAATGTTAAGTTAAAGATTGGAGAGGAGATATTTAAGAAAACTCATGGTACACACTCAAGGGGAGACACACAATGCAAAGTTATGCTAGTAAACTAAGATTCGAAGTATCCATATTTCTCTCAATTTTACTGAGTATCCCATAACTCATACTGCTTGGTGCATTAGACTTCTCATCATCTGAGAGCTTCATGTACTATTTCATGCCACACCACTTGTATCAGGGAGAGACTTTGTTGGGAATGAAAAGAACCCTCCCAATGAAGAGAAGGGAAGAGGACATGTACTTCCATCACCTCAACGGTGTTATCAATCGAAGGCCTCGTCCATTGGTAGTTATTCTTTGTTTTCTCAATCAGTTCTTGCACCTTGTTATTTATGCATACAAATTCATGTAATCCTTCATATTTCCAATTTTTTTTGTTCTCTAACCATTCAATTCATTGTTTGTGGTGTTAGTGGCCTACATTATCACTTAACTAAATGAAAAATTCTCACTCGTGTGAATAATTCAGCTAAACATGGGGATTTACAAGAGGAAATCTAAATGGAGAAACCTCTTGGTTTTTTGTAGGACTCTTCTCTTATATGAAGGCTTCGACATTCATTATACAATCTCAAGAAAGATCCCTGATCTTGGTATGAGAATATGGACAAATTTATTATCACTTCAGGGTTCCATCGTTGTCATTCTTATCCTACTTTTTACACTAGAAGATAGGGCACTGACCTCTTGATTCTCTATATGTTAATGACTTAATTATCACATGGGTTTCTTCATCCTTGATTCAAAATGTTCAACAAGAATTGATGGAAAAATTCAATATGATAGATCTTGGACTTCTGCATTATTTTCTTGCTCTATAGGTTCTTCATTTTTCGGCAGAAGTATGCCCTTGACTTACTTAAACTCTTTGGCATGTGGTTTATTATAAGTCAGAACCTACTGCATTACAGTCAGGTGTCACTCTTTCTACCAGTTGTTCTTCCCCATGAGTTAATCCGTCGTTGTATCGACAACTAGTTGGGAGTCTATTGAATTTGACTCATACATGTACTGACATCTCATTTCCAATTGAGCTCTTATATTGGTTCCCTCATGAACCTCATGAGATTCACTGGAAGGAAACTAAGAGCATTCTCAAGTACATTCGGGGCTCTACCAAGTTTGGAATGCAATACACCTCGGGTGATTCTCAACTTGAGGGTTTCACTTAGGTTGGTTCCATTGATGATCGAAATTCCACTTAAGGATTTTTTTATCACCTTGGGTCTGCTCCTATTGCTTGGTCTTTTAAAAATCAATTAGCAATTGCATTATCATCTTCAATGGCTAAGTATCATGTTGTTTTTCTTGGTAGTCAAGAAGTCCTTTGGATTTGATAGCTATTGATAGAGTTTGGAATTTCACATGATCATCTCACAACTCTTTGTTGCGATAATCAGAGCACCATTCACATCTCTCACAACCCAATTGAGCATCAAAGGACAAAGCACATTGAGATTCACATGCACTTCATTTGACAACTAATCCAAAATGATATTCTTCGCTTTGAGTACTTTCCTATTGCAGAGGAGATTGTTGGCATCTTCACTAAACCTTTGGAATCCCCTTGTTTTATTCAATTACGGTCGATAATTGGAGTGAAGGAATTTGTCCTTGGGGGGTCATCTTGAGTCATCTTACCTTCACTTTTTGACGATGTATTCTCTCTTTTGGGGAGGAGTTTTCACCTACAAGATTTTCTCCTTTTCTCCACTTATGCGAGTTTGTACATGGGTACCTTATCACCTTGTTGTCGGCACCCATATTTTTTGTTCTTTCTTCCTCCCTATGTTTCACTTATGAGGGGGGGTGTTAGTTTTTTTGTTTAAACATGATCTATTTATGAAAACATGCCATCTTGTGTGAGTTAAGCTCATGTAGATTCTTTCAACTGCCCAACTAATCTTAAGTTTTTGTTGGGCCTCCCCAATCCTATAAATTGAGGACTCTCATGTATTTTCATATGAAAATCAATAGATCAGTTTATCTCGAGTACAAGGTTTTGTCTTTGCAATGCTCAACTACCTGTGATCTTTTCTCACATTATCATTTGGATTATCATCTTGTATTCCATTAAGCTATATAGTTAAAGTTATCTACCAGTTCCACTTAACTTGTTGCCAACCAAAATATAAAAGTGTATCTCATTCCTTTAAAAACATGGTTAACTAATAAGTATGGTGAACCTCGTTCATCATAATGTACAATATGTATTCGTCCCCATATAGAAGGATATTTTTACTTTTGAGTGAAAATATTGTTAAAACTTAATTCATTTTCTGAGGTGCAATCATACAAATCATGTATTTATATAATTTTTGATATTTGTTGTAATTTAATGGTATTTATTTTTTGTGGTTTCATATTGTACGGTCAAGTTTAGTAGCTCATGGCTAAGATTTCTTTTTTAGTATATATAATAGTCAAAATATATCGCATTTTGGAGGCGATTATATATATTGTGGTCGTCGTCACTTTTAGGTGAATACATGTAAATATGTACACTTTAATAGGAGTATTAGTTTTTCATTATTATGTTAAAATAACTTATTTCTATGTGAAATTTGAATAGATTAATTTGAGTGGTTGAGTATGGTAGGTTTAATGTAGGAGGTTTTAGGGTAGTTTTCTTTGAACCAAAATATATATCATATTTTGGAGTAATTATATAGTGTGGGCCTTTATGAGTTTTAGGTGAAAATAAGAAAATATGTACACTTGGAGTGTGTTGGCTTCTCATTATTATGTTAAAATAGTGTTTTGATATATGAAAGTCTAATAGGTTACGTTGATAGATTCATGTAAAAGGTTTCATGGTAGATTCCCTTGACAAGTTGCCTCCTCATGTTTTGTTTACTAATGAAGTCCTTGTTTGGTAGAGATTTAAGATATTATGGATTCTTTTGTGTTTTCTTTTCCATTATAACACTTCACCTACTCGCATTATGTATTTTTTGTGAGTGATTCTTACTTACATGTATATAGAGTGAGTTGTTAAATGTAAGACTAATTTCTTAAATTAGTTTTTAATGACCCATATGAAGAGACGAATGTGTTGGCAGTCGTTACAGTTTTTACGGAGATCTTGGTAACGGTTTCAGGAATGGTCTCGAATATCCTACTCTGATGGACAGGTGGAGAATAACGGTCTTGGGGAAACCGGTCCTCTCTCTGCCCATAAATGAACCTTCAGAATACCCATCTCGAATGATCTGAAAGTGTGTATGGCAGCAGGGTAAGAGAGAGAAATCCAATTTATGTTCTGTGCAGAGGGTCTTCATTTCTGTTCTGTGCAGAGGGTCTTCATTTCTGTTCTGTGCAAAGGGTTCTTCAAGAGGTTTCTGAAAAACGTAGCAGAGGAACAGAGGGTTCTGAAAACGCAGCAGAGACTTCACTGTTCTAGAGTCTGAAGTAGTCAGATCCCTACACAAATGGATCTAGGTATTGATTCAATCTCTGATTAAATTCCACTGCAATTTAATGCTGGTAAAGAACTGGAAAGTTCTAGGTCCTGTAATTAGTTAACAGACATTTAGTTTGTATTAAGAAAATTTCAACATGTGGTATCAGAGCATGCGTAGAGAACTTTCTCTTCTCTTTCCATTAATTTTTTATCTGACAAATTCATTCTGAGAAATCGTATATAAGTTTTGTGAATGCATTTGATAGACCAATTTAAAGCCACTGTATGAATTTAGGGTATACA
>ML779493.1:164280-185304 GCA_009831015.1 Picea engelmannii | reverse complement strand
AGGAGGCATTGACTATAGAGAGACCTTCTCTCCTGTGTCCAAGAAGGACTCACTTAGAATCATTATGGCATTGGTAGCTCATTATGATTTAGAACTGCACCAAATGGATGTGAAAACTACTTTTCTGAATGGGAGTTTGGAGGGAGACGTCTATATGGATCAACCTGAAGGTTTCTCCATTAAAGGAAAAGAACACCTGGCTTGCAAACTTAAGAAATCAATATATGGTCTTAAACAAGCTTCCCGACAATGTTATCTTAAGTTTCATAATACCATTACTTCTTTTGGATTTAAGGAAAACACTGTCGATCAGTGTATATATCTAAAGGTTAGTGGGAGTAAATTTATATTTCTGATTTTGTATGTTGATGACATATTGCTTGCCACCAATGATCTTGGTTTATTACACAAAACCAAAAAGTTTCTCTCTATGAATTTTGAAATGAAAGATATGGGTGAGGCATCTTACGTGATAGGAATTGAAATATTATGGGATCGATCACGTAGATTGTTAGGATTGTCTAAGAAGGCTTATGTCGAAAGAGTTCTAGAGAGATTCAGAATGGATAAATGTTCAGCTGGTGATACCCCTATTCAGAAAGGGGATAAATTCAGCCTTATGCAATGTCCGCAGAATGAATGGGAACGAAAACAGATGGAAAGAATTCCTTATGCTTCTGCAGTAGGAAGTCTAATGTATGCAAAGACTTGCACTAGGCCAGACATCAGTTTTGCAGTAGGTATGTTGGGAAGATACCAAGTTAATCCTGGATTGGAACACTGGAAAGATGAAAAGAATGTGATGAGGTACTTGCAGGGAACGAAGGATTACATGCTCACATTTAGGAGGTCTGATAATCTAGAGGTGATTGGCTACTCAGACTCAGATTTTGCCAGATGTGTTGACAGTAGAAAGTCTAATTTTGGTTATTTGTTCCTATTAGCTGGAGGAGCAATATCATGGAAAAGTGTGAAGCAAACTATCACTGCTTCATCCACTATGGAAGCTAAATTTGTGGTATGCTTTGAGGCCACGGTTCATGGATTGTGGTTGCGAAATTTTATCTCAGGACTTGGGGTTGTCGACTCTATTGCCAAGTTGTTGAGGATTTATTGTGATAATGCCGCAACTGTATTCTTCTCTAAGAACGACAGGTATTCTAATGGTGCTAAACACATGGAACATAAATACTTTTTAGTAAAAGAAGAAGTTCAGAAACAACGAGTGTCAATTGAACACATAAGCGCACTACTTATGGTTGCAGATCCATTGACGAAAGGATTGCCACCAAAGGCATTTAAGGAACATGCTAACAGAATGGGAATTGAATGTAGCACATAACAATTGCTACTTTTATGAAATGGATCACATAATGTTGTTTGTCTTATTTGACACTTTGAGATCTTAATAAAGGTGTTTATGTTTGATAAATCCTGTTCTAAATGTGTACGTACATGTATGAGAATAAATGTATAATGACAGGAATAGTCTCTGACAAGGGACATTATTGTTGGACCTTATGAAAACACTCCTTGTTTACAGACTAATTTAAACAAGTTACTGATGTTGTGGTACATGAAAGGGACTATGTTGTCTTATTGACATGGAACCGTCACGACTCGCATTACTAGGTTGTTTAATTATAGTATTATGATGACCAAACTGAAAACCAAGATGAATATGACTTATGGCGCACCTAATGTCTACTCTGTTAAACTCTAACATTAAGTTATCATATGTGCCAAGTGGGAGAATGTAAGACTAATTTCTTAAATTAGTTTTTAATGACCCATATGAAGAGACGGATGTGTTGGCAGCCGTTACAGTTTTTAYGGAGCTCTTGGTAACGGTTTCAGGAATGGTCTCAAATCTCCTACTCTGATGGAAAGGTGTAGAATAATGGTCTTGGGGAAACCGATCCTCTCTCTTCCCATAAATGAACCTTCAGAATACCCATCTCGAATGATCTGAAAGAGCGTATGGAAGCAGGGTAAGAGAGAGAAATCTGATTTCTATTCTATGCAGAGGGTCTTCATTTCTTTTCTGTGCAAAGGGTTCTTCAATAGGTTTCTGAAAAATGTAGCAGAGGAACAGAGGGTTCTGAAAACACAGCAGATACTTCATTGTTCTAGAGTCTGAAGAGAGCCTTGCACAAATGGATCCAGGTATTGATTCAATCTCTCATTAAATTCCGCTGCAATTTAATGTTGGTAAAGAACTGGAAAGCTCTAGGTCCTGTAATTAGTTAACAGACATTTAGTTTGTATTAAGAAAATTTCAACATTTTTGTGAGGCTACAACTTCGTTTATATTCAATCTTAGTGAATCTTTGTAAGGATATTTCATTAATTTTCCGTAGATAATGTCTATAAGATTTTCGATTAAATTGAGATGAGATAATGTTTATATTTGAGAAGTCATAATTATATTTAGTGCATCCAAATACCATTCACTGTTATATACATAATTGACTATTATGCGGATAGTTGAGGAAAGTTAGAATTAGAAAATGAAACGCCCCTACAGCTGAGCAAATCCAAATGTGGTAATCCCAAAGGTTAATCATTTAAACTTGGCAATCATATAGTGTTACAATAATTTCTTAATATGATTAGGTAAATGTTAAAAAGTAAACAGGTTAACTGATTCATTCAAAAATACAAGAAAATTATGTCACATTCATTGATTTGGGAGGAGGACTAAGAATATGCCAGCATCTTCAATTGTTAACTATAATGGAACCATAATTACAATGTAAATATATCTTTGCACCTTCTAGAACATGAAGTTAATTCTGAATAATAATATGCTGTGTATCTATTAAGGCAGAGCATTGCAGTTTGTTTGGTTTCGTTACACAGGTTGTATTTACTATTATGGAATGAAAAGAAGACAAAAAAGAAGAGCATCTTGTGAATAGTTGAATATTAAATGTGAAAGCCGGTTGGATTGAGAATCTGGAAGCAATGGAAGCAATGTCGTTTACCGGTCGTAACAGCTATTTATTCATGAGCACTGCAATACTCTCCTACACACTAATGGAAATGGAAGAAGTTACAAATATAATTGGATGAGCACGGTGTGTACTTATTTATTTAAAAGTAGACACTGTTCATCAATTTATATTTGCAACTTCTTCCATTTTGTTCAAGCGCGGCCAGATATGGAACCCTCGTAGTTATCAGCAATGTCATCACCAAACAATTGTAAGTGAATACAAACCCTAATATTGGGCGAATGCTGCTGAGCAAGGTGGATAATGATCGCCACAATCTAGTTTTTAATTATATTAAAAACGATTTATCAAACTATCTAGTTTGTTATTGGTGTGACATTATGTGTGATTCGGAAAGATTGCCATCTTCATCGTCAACCTTCCCTTCGATTTCATTATCTCCAATCACCAAATCCTTCTGCCTGGTTTACCTGCATTGCTACGACAATAAATTGTCTGGCGAAAGGCTTCTGGACATGTCTCAGTAGAATGGGCTCCGCCGATTGGTTTCATTTCTTCCAGGGCTTCGCTGGAATTTGCCGTATCACATGACGTTTTTTTCATTTTTGACAGGTAAAATCTACACCAGTATTTATATGCATGTAAAATTCTAACCCGTCCTAATTCCTAGTAGGTATTTAGTTTACTTAAACTTTATTGTAAATACTGCATGTAAAATTCTAACCCGTCCTAATTCCTAGTAGGTATTTAGTTTACTTAAACTTTATTGTATAACTTACAGGACTTGACACTCAGTGTAAGCTCCCTTAACTGTATTGAACCGCCATCAGCTCATTCGACCAACCGGAACCGTATTCCCCTTTACCGTATTGAACCACCAAAACCAATCGGCACTGTATTCAACTGCCACAGCTCATTCGAAACCAACAGGATGTAATTGTTTTATTGTTGTGATCTTCTGGAATGGTCCATTACTCCATCTTCGGTTCTCTACCTAGATATGTGGAACAGTTAACACATAGCCAACAGAAGCTTGATGGAAGCTTGGCTATAAAGACTTATGTTTGGTCCCCAAGCTTGCTTAATTCTATCAATTCCCTTCAGTCTTACACCATCAATCAGAGTGAGCAGAGATTGGAAGTGCCATACTAAAAGCAAAACTAGTGTGGAATTGGGAAAACTTCTACAACAATTAGTCAAACTCAAGCAACATCAATGGCCCGAGGTATGATCTATTTGGCATCTAAATTTCGATTCTTTTAAAGAGTTTTTATTCAACATATTTTAGAATCGAGTTAAGGATAACATTTGGTATCAGAGCGATTTTATCTCTGCCTTGGTGTTTTGGAGAAAGACAGGTTTATTCTGTCTCGGTGCGTCCGTATTGGGTTTTCCTTGCATTTTCTCTGCACATTTTAATGCATATTGATGTACGTCTATTCATATTAAGATGGCAGAACCATACATTTCTGTGCATCTTTCTTTTATAATTTGGTTGTATGTTTTTAAATGAAATGGTTTCATTGCATTGTTGTGCGTCTTTAGGATATTTTACTATACCAAGGGGCATAGTTTTATGTCAGATTTAATAGTTTTAGATAGGAATTGCTTGATGCACTCCTTCGTTGTTATTACATGTAAATGTGTTTGCAATCCGAGTGATCTTTTATGGTCATTAAAATAATTTATTTCTTAACCTCTAATTAAAAACATGTTATTTTGAATGAGTATACATCGTTGAATGTTATGCATGAATATTGTAGTTTTATTTATGCAATTTATAATTATTCTCATATCAAGTTAATTTTATGCATAAAAGAAATAATGTATAGTGATCCATATAATTTTTTTTTTATTAGATAATAGCCACAACATCTCTAATTAAATAATATTATATATTATGATTGATTAAGATCAAGTAAAGAATATTTAGACATTAATTGTAATTAATTATACTAAATATAGTAAATTTTATCCCACATGAATTTTTATTATATTTATATATAATTAATTAGGATAAAATATCAAATTATTCATAACTTACCCACAGGACTTATGAATTGATAGTAAATTGAATCTGCTTGAATTGAAAATTTAGCCCACAGGCAATTTTTATGTCATTAGATTCAAATTTAAGCATGAATTTACATTGGTAAAGCATGGAATTTTATTTTTTAGCTGGCCTCAATTTTAACGTAAGCATGTGATCTTTAATTTTATGCAGTTGTACAACCTACAAATTTCTCTGAAATTCGTTGTGATATCCCTGAACTTAAGGGAGATAACTATAAGGTCTGAAAGGAGAGAGTTCTTCTTCATTTGGGGTGGATGGACATAGATTATGCTATTAGGAAAGATGAACCACCAACACTCACTAATACTAGCGCTACAACAAACATCACCCTTTATGAGCGATGGGAGCGATCTAATCGCCTAAGCATGATGTTCATTAAGACTAAAATTTCAGCTGGTATTCGTGGTTTCGTTGATCAGCATGAAAAGGTCTGAGACTTGCTGAAATCCATTGATGATTAATTCATCACTTCAGACAAGGCACTAGCAAGCACCCTAATCATGAAGTTCTCATCCCTAAGGCTCACCAGTGTGAAAGGTGTGCGCGAGCACATCATGCAAATGAGGGACACTGTGGCTCAACTGAAGAAACTCGAGGTTGAAATATCAGAGTCTTTTTTGGTGCACTACATCCTGAACACCCTTCCGCACCAATACAAACCCTTCAAAATCTCATACAACACACATAAGGATAAATGGTCAATTAATGAATTCATGACCATGTGTGTTCAAGAGGAAGAGAGACTGGTGATGGAACTCGGAGAAAGTGTAATGTTGGCAACCCATGGAAAGGGAAAATCTCAAGCCAATAAGAAAGGTAAAGGTAAAGTACCTCCCCAAGATGATATCAAGAAGAATTCCAAGTGTTTCTTCTGTAAAAAGAAAGGACACATGAAAAAGGAATGCGCCAAATTTCAGAAATGGCTTGCGGACAAAGGTAATGCAATCTTGTTCATTTTTTATGAATCTAATATGGTCAATGTCAATATTAACACCTCGTGGATTGATTCTGGATCAACAATTCACATTTCGAATTCCTTGCAGGGTTTGCAAAACCTAAGGAAGCCAGTGGGAAGTGAGCAAAGCATCTTATCAGGAAACAAGATGGGATCACATGTGGAAGCTATAGGAACATGTTATTTAACTTTAAGTAGTGGTTTTGTTTTAGAATTAGAAAATACTTTTTATGTTCCAAGTTTTTCTAGAAACTTGATTTCAGTTTCAAGGCTTGTACCTTTTTGATATTCCTTCAACTTTTCAGAAATATATTTCAGTTTATTTTATAAATCTGATTGTGTTGGGAATGGTATTTTGTTTGATGGTCTTTACTGCATTAATTTACAAAACAATGTCATTTATGATTCATTGCATGTTAACACTGGCACTAAAAGATGTGTTATTAATAATGATTCCTCTAAATTATGGCATCGGAGACTAGGTCATGTCTCCATAGAAAGAATTAAAAGATTGGTAAATGAAGGGGTACTTAATACTCTGGATTTTACTGATTTTGAGACTTGTGTGGATTGCATAAAAGGAAAGCAGACCAACAAGTCAAAGAAAGGTGCCAATAGGAATTCAGACATATTAGAGATCATACATACTGATATATGTAGTCCAGACATGGACTCACATGGTCAGAGATAATTCATCTCTTTTATAGATGATTACTCACGATATATGTATCTCTACATGGTTCATAATAAGAACGAAGCATTAGATGCCTTTAAAATATTTAAGGCTGAAGTAGAGAAACAATGTGGCAAGCAAATTAAGATCGTGAGATCAGATAGAGGTGGAGAATATTATGGTAGATACACAAAAGATGGACAAGCACCTGGGCCATTCGCAAAATTTCTTCAAGAGCATGGGATTGTTGCCCAATACACCATGTCTGGTTCACCCGACCAGAATGGTGTAGCAGAAAGAAGAAATCGAACATTATTGGACATGGTGCAGAGTATGCTTAGCAGCTCCAATATTCCTAAATCCTTGTGGATTGAAGCACTTAAGACGATAGTGTATATATTAAACCGAGTTCCAACCAAAGTTGTTCCTAAAACACCATTTGAATTATGGAAAGGTTGGAAACTCAGTTTGCAACATATGCGCGTTTGGGGATGCCCATCTGAAGTGAGAATATATAATCCACAAGAGAAGAAGCTGGACCCAAGGACCATTAGTGGGTATTTCATTGGATATGCTGAAAGGTCTAAAGGTTACAGATTTTATTGTCCATCTCATAGCACAAGGATTGTGGAATCAAGAAATGCAAAGTTTCTTGAAAATGACTTGAACAGTGGGAGCGATCAAACCAGGAACATAGTTTCTGAGAAGGATCATTCAGAATCTCAACCTTCCACCCCAAGTGATAGATTGGTTATTGTTCACAACACTCCTCAAGTACAAACTGGTGTTGAACAACCAATTGTTGAAGTTCCACAAGCTGCTGACGGTATTCCAGTAGATCAGGTAGTTCAAGAGTTTCCAAGAACTTTTGAACAACGAGTTGAACCACATACTTCTCAGGAAGATGGTGGTACAACATTAAGAAGATCTACTAGACCAAAGAGATCAACAATTCCTGATGATTATGTTGTGTATCTGCAAGAATCTGACTATAACATTGGAGCCGAAAATGATCCTGAGTCCTTTTCACAAGACATGAGTTGCAAAGAATCAGAATTATGGTACGATGCCATGAAGGAAGAGATGAATTCTATAAAGAGTAACGAAGTCTGGGATCTTGTTGAGTTTCCTAATGGTGCAAAATCCATTGGATGTAAATGGGTCTTTAAGACAAAGAAAGACTCATTGGGAAACATTGGGAAGCATGTAATGAATATGGGACTTGGTTCCATTATGTAGTTTCTCATTGTATGGACAATGTTATTTTAATGAAATTCTTAATTATTGTGATGTTTTCCTCATATTTATGTGCACCTTAATATGATTTGAGAGAATTCATCTGTGTAGGACCAAGAATAAACATAAGGTTTATTCATTAAGAAATTGTTGCCACATAAATTATAAAAGAAATAAATACATAGTAATACATGGAAGATAATAATCGTCATAAGAGGACTTATCGCCATGATTCATGTATCTATTACTTAATACAGATTATCAATAGGTTTTAATATGAGACATTAAGATTGGAAGTATGTACCAAGTGGGAGAATGTAAGCTCCCTTAACCGTATTGAACCGCCGTCAGCTCATTCGACCAACCGGAACCGTATTCCCCTTAACCGTATTAAACCACCAAAACCAATCGGAACTGTATTCAACTGCCACAGCTCATTCGGAAACCAATAGGATGTAACTGTTTTCTTGTTGGGAGCTTCTGGAATGGTCCATTTCTCCATCTACGGTTCTCTAACTAGATATGTGGAAAAGTTAACACAACCAACAAAAACTTGATGGAAGCTTGGCTATAAAGACTTATGTTTGGTCCCCAAGCTTGCTTAATTCTATCAATTCCCTTTAGTCTTACACCATCAATCAGAGTGAGCAGAGTTTGGAAGTGCCATACTGAAAGCAAAACTAGTGTGGAACTGGGAAAATTTCTACAACAATTATTCAAACTCAAGCAACATCAATGGCCGGAGGTATGATCCATTTGGCATCTAAATTTCGATTCTTTTAAAGAGTTTTTATTACGCATATTTTAGAATCGAGTTAAGGCTAATAGACAAAGGTTTCGTTCCAAGAATAAATGAATATGGAATTTAATTTTGCTCATAATTTTCTCAAGCAAAGATAAGTTTGAAATGCCATTTCTCTTTTATTTTAAGAGATATATCTTATTTTTATATTTTTATATTTCTTGCATTAAAAAGTTTTTGTTACAAGTTTGAAATTTATACTTATGAATGTAATGTGTTTTAAACTTAAAATGATAGAGCACCAAAAAACAATATAGTCATCAAATTTTCTTCACTTAAATTTGAAATTCGAGAACTGATTTGATTTCTACGACGATAAATTGTCTGGCAAAATCCCTTGCAATGTCTCAAACCTGATGACGCTAGAGCAGTTGGATTGGGACATAAATGGGCTCACGAGCTTCATCCCCAATGGCCTATCAACACTCTTGAATATGCAAGTTTTTTGGCTCTACATTAATAAATTGACGGGATCAGCTCCATCAGGTATTGTCAACCCGAAAAACCTCTTCCACGTCTTGCTGCACACATAGGTCACCAGGACGCTTGCTCTGGATCTCGATCTCAATGCCAACTTCACTTCCTTTGAAATCTCGCTCAGTGAGGTCCGCAGTTCGAATCTTGCTAATATCTACAAGGGAGGCAAGCTTCAGAACCTGAGCTTCTGTAGTAATTAGTTCTCAGGCCCAATTCCGGACACACATGGAAAATGCCACAGTCTTGTCAGGATCACCTTGCAGAACAACGAATTGGGTAGGGATTTTCACATAATCGTTTCATGGGCAATTTCACTAGGGATATATGCAATTGCCCTGCTCTCAGCGTCATCAATGAGTCTCAGAATTCATTATCAGGTCAACTTTCGGATCACATGTAGTCTGAATATCGGAGCAGCTTTATTTTAAAACCAAGGTAATTGAATGATAGCACGGATGGTTATTGGGCAAACTCAAGGTGTAATGGAAAAATGTTAGTCAAACTAAAAAGACGGGTTTCATCGAAAGAAGCTCTTAGTCCGCGTCCGTGAACGCAAAGATCCTCGAAACAAGGCTTTCGTGGTAAATATTTATTTTTATTTATCTCTAACACAACAGAATACTGAAGGAAACACAGTCGTTATTTCGAGGTTACAGGCAGGCACATCATAATGCTTTTGCCATCCGTTGTTTCATAGGTCGATTGGATATTAAAATGCTAATTTCTTTTGTCTAAAATCTGATGAGAAATTGTTACATCTGTAGATTTGAGTGATTATTTGTGTATAATTTGAGTGTCTTAGGCGTTTTTCAACATGTTGAAGAATCCATTTCTGCATTCAAAAAATGATTTTAAGCAACAGAAAATAATGATTTCCCGTAGATTTATGTAAAGGTAGAACAATTAGACAACACCATAATAAATCAATACTAGAGTATACTTGAGGAGGAGTTGAGGAAGCTAGTGAGGCTAACTCCACTTTTATAATAAATAGGGGTATCAATACTAGATTATACTTGACTAGGAGTTGAGGAAGCTAGTGAGGCCACATCCACTTTTATAATAAATAGGGGTATGTGCAAGTGAATGATGGTTCAGAGATTCACTTTTAATAATAAATAGGGGTATGTGCAAGTTTATAATGGTCTCTTCATAGGCTTTAGTGGTAATACAAATATGTAAAAACAACAATCTCTTAACTTGAAGAGATTTTTCAAAGTACTTATATAATGAATCTCAATATGGTATAAAAACATGAAATGTAGGAAATTGAATTGACTTTGGAATATATAATTTTTATTTATAGAAATTGTGAATAACTATGTGAAATTTGAGTTTTTCTAACAATGGTATGTTATTTTTCTAGCAAAATATAAGGTATAAGGTACCTTAACGATGTAATTTCTTTAAAAAAAATTATATAATTGTAGAGAGCCCATGGTTCTTTAAAAAAAATTGTATAATTGTAGAGAACCCATCTTTCTAATGCTATGTATTTTTTTCAAAATTTATAAGATTAATCTTATATATTTTTTAAATTATGAAAGTCAATAATATATCTTTGAAATTACAAGGTCTTTCTTCAAGGGTCTTAACATTATCAAACAATTTTTTTTTTGTAAATTGTAGATTGTAGATATATTTTAGGATTCTAATATATGTCAAAACACAAATTAGTTTCTTCCACAACTGATTTATGTAAACTATAATAAAAAACAAATATATAGAGAAGTATTCATAGAAATGGAGGTTTTTATGTATTTGTAGACCAAACCACTAGGTTTGTCATATTGAACCTAAATCAGAAGCAACCAACTCAAAATACACTTACACTAGAGTTGTCATTCATGCCCCCCAAAAATTGAATTAGAAATAATGTATGTGTGCTCCAGGAACGCACACGCGGTCTTATGCTTTTTTTATTTTTTTCTCTTTCTCTCCCCTCCTCTCTCCCCTACCCATTTACCCTTTCCCTTATCTCCTCTCCTAATTCCTTCGTCCCCTCCAACCTCACCCTCTTCCCCTCTCTCCATCCCTCCCTCCCTCTACGCCCCACCTCTCTTTCCCCTGCATTTACCCTTATCTCCCCCTCACTCTGTATTCCCTTCCCTTTATCTATCCCCTTTATCTCTTTACCTCTACCTACCTACCTGCCTCCACTCCCTCTCTCTCCCCTTCCTCTCAGTCTCTCTCTCTCTAACCCCCCTCTATGTCACCCTCTCTTTGTCTCTCTACCCTGCATATTCCCCTCTCTCTCACCACTCCTTATACCCTTATCTCACTCTTGTTCACTCTCTCCCCTTCTCTTTCTCTCTCTCACACACAATATCTCTCCTCTCTCTCTCTTCCCCTTTTTCCCTTCATCTCTCTATACCCCCCTTCTCTCCCTCTCTGCCCCTCTTTCTCTCTCCCTCTATCTCCCCCCCTCCCCCCACTCTTTCTCTCTATCCATTGTTCTACCTCCCCCCCCTCTCTCTATACCCCCTCCCTCCCTCTCTCTCTCTCTCCATCTCACTCTCGACTTCTCTTTTTCTCTTGTTGACTCTCTCCCTCCCTCCCTTATCTCCCTCTCCCCCCTCATCTTTCTCTCTCCTACATCTACCCCTCTCTCTCCTCCCTTTCTCTCATTCTCATTGATAAAAAAAGTATTGTATGAGTATGAATACAAAATAAAGGACTTTGTTCATGAGATGTACATCATACTTGATATGTAGAATACAAGAGAATAAATAAATGCAAGACAAATAAGCCACCACCTGTAACCCATGACAGTGCCTTTGTACTGCACATTGAATCTCGGGATGATTTTCCCACTTATGGCATTATCCTTGATTGTATGTTGTGGTTGTTTGTCATTCATGGCAATTGAGATCATGGGGTATAAGCATTAAAATGGTAACGCGACAAAGGATATTACCCCTCCCCCCTCCCCCCCCTCTCTGTCTTCCCCTCTTCCCCTTTCTCCCTCCCACCATCTATACCCCTACCTCTCTCTATGCCTCTCTCTCTCTCTCTCCTCCATTTTTCTCTCCGCCCCTTGTTCTACCTCCCATTATATCTTTACCCCCTCCCTCTCTCTCTCTCTCTTTGTATTTCTCTCAACCTTTCTTATGATTTTATTGTCTCTCTCCCTCCCTCCCCTTATATCCCTCTCTTTCTCTCTCCTACATCTACCCCTCTCTCTCCCCCCTTCCTCTCACTCTCATTGTGAAAGAATGTATGGCATGAATATAAATATGAAAGAAAGGATGCAACTGAGGGGATGTGCATCATACTCGGGATGTACACTACAAGAGAATAAATAAATGAAATACAAATAAGCCGCCACTTGTAACCCACGATAATGTCTTGTATTGTAATTGAATCTCTGGACAATTTTCCCTCTCACACTCTCACACACTCTCTATATACCCCCCCCCCCNCACTCTCCATATGTATCCCCCCTCTCTCTCTTTCTCTCTCCCTATAACACACCCCAAACTTAGTTCTAGGAATATGTCATTAAAATCCCAACTTCTATCAAGCACTGAATTTTTGAATTTTATTTAATTCAAACATTACTACTATGATACTATTTAATTAATTAAACCATCCTTATTGAAGGTGCATATAACTTGATTATAATATCTAATACCTTTTACATTTACACCCAGACCCTTGCCCAAGCTATTGAAACCAACAAAATTAATATGCCCTATGTATGCAACAATTATGTAGTTCTAACAACATACAATCCATGCATAACTATACTAATTATAGAATAACATAATTAAACATAGATAACACACATTATTCATCATAACAACACATAAAACACATTTATCTTTTAATGAAAATAACCAACTAGATGTAGACCTTGGATGTTCCTCTCAGCCATATAATTTGTTATTCATTCATTCTCAACAACAGGTCACCCGAGAGTTGGGGCTATGACTCCATTAGGGAAAATTCTACCGGTGCCAAAGTAAGGTCCAACAACACACAGTTTCAGAACAAGGCCAATGACACCAACTCCAACAACAATTCAACCTCACATTATTTCATTCCTCTCAGCCTATCCCACCCAAGGAAGTCTACACCTTTCACTTCTCAACAATCCTTCATATGTATCACTTATCTTCCTAGGCTTCAATAAAAGGTCGACCATGAAGTTTGAGAGCTCTATGGTACTTATAACACAAGGCTAATATCAAGGGTTTTGGGCACCCACTAGGCCAATAAATAGGGAAACCTATTCCCAACAATTCTCTCACCCAAGGAGAATGCTCCATGTGCCTAACAAATTGCTTCTTTAAACCCAAACTACCAAGGATTTACAGGGTTTCAATTCTACCAAGTTATAGTGTCTTCCTTCCTCACACTCTCTAGGAAAAGGTCTCAATGATTGAATGGAAGAATGAATGAATAATAATTACACTAAATTCCCCCTTTATGCATGTGCCCTTTTTGACACTTGGCACTCAAGGAACTACTTTTTCCTCCACTTGGTAAGTCGTTCCCCTCACTTAGGAACCTAGGAAAACATAATAACATAAAGTCTTATGAATTTAGGAATATATTATTATATTCCCTTGTATTTAAACCCCTTGACTTAGCCCCTTTTCTCAAGTCCTATCCCCCTTTCCCTCTTGTGAACTCCTATCCTCCTATAATCCTTCTTTTGACTTGGTTTGAAGTGGTGATGTATTTTATTAATATATACTAGAGTGTGATTATAGTTTAACATGCTAGGATCGTTAGCCTTTCAACATATAGGATCTTCAACCTAGTATACATAGGAACTCTAGCTCAAAATATCCTGGCTCACCAGCCTATAGAACATATGTACATTTACAACTTGAGGTTTGTTGAATTTTCACTATGCTAGGCTCAAGCATGAAGTTTATTTTAGTTTTAGCATTTTACTTGAACCATAGACAAATGCAGCTACACCATTAACAATTGCTACAATAACCAAGATCACAAGAAGAAATACCATGCACAAGAACACAAGAAGTATCCTGGGAAACCCTTCTCAACAAGGGAAGAAAACCTAGCCAATCCTTTTCTATATTCTCAAGATATAGACCTCCCACACCATAGACCTAGCACACAAAAGGGTGCTCTAAAAAAACAAGAAGGCTAGTGCCCAAGAGAGGTGTGCACTTCATCCCTAGAAGATGTACTTGCTGAAATTTCCAAAATCACATGTGTGTTGTGTTTCCTCAATGGGGAAATCACCTTTATTTATACTAGACTTGATCCAGGAGGATCTTCACAGTCGACACATTTTTAGTCGGATTAAAATATTTCCAACATTTTCCAGTCAACAAAGATCTCACACTGAGATTTTCGATCCATTTCGAATGAAGTTAATTGGAGTTCACATGCTAGAGATATGTCTTGTTGATATTTAGGGGCAAAATGGCATTTGTAAAATGCTTAATACATGATATAGAGTTCTCATAATTATGTATTTTTTCATTATTTAAAAGGGATTATTTGGTGCAATTTATGGTGCAGGACACCCACACTAGATCACTTCCCATGTCCATGATGAGAAACAGATCGGGTGCAAGAGTGTCAAGTCAGAATTTGACTGAATAACCTAGGAATTTACGAGCGTAAAGAGACTCCCTGACACTTTCCTTTCCCTTTATCATCTTACCATGGCCACAATGCACCCTGCACTTCATCGCCAGGGATCGATCCTTGGTGGGTTCCACCATTCTAGCAAGTCTTTCATATTCTTTCGCGTGATTCAAATCTCGGATCTCCTGCACAAGTCATGCATGCAGATATTCTTCATTTTTGTGAAGTGTGAAGATGGAACCAAAGAAGCAATGGAGAAATAATAGTACAAATGCCATATATGTCGTAGCAACAAGTGGCTCACATGAAAAAACGGGCCACTCTCTTCCACCAAATAAATTTCAGTTGGTAGGACCAGAGCAACTCTCGGCTTTTTCCCGTGAATGGCTAAGCTAACTTTACATGCAGCTAACAAACAATCCCGTTACATGTAAGCTAACAATAATAATGTGTTAATACATGAGGCACATTAATACATTATAATAATGTATTAACTCATTATTATAATGTTTGAATATATTATAATTTATTTATTTATACATCATTAATTAATATATTGTTAAAGTATTAATAAATTAATATTTTACATTAATCCATTGTTACCTATGTTCACTGTGATCATGGTTTATTATAGTTGACCATGGTTAACCATGTTTGACAATTATTGTTATCCATGACTATCCATGAAATTCACCATTTTTTACTTTAAGTATGCTTATGGTTGATAATTACCTTAACTATGTTTAACTATTATTGACCATGAACAAGAATAATAAAGTAGTAATAATACATTGATAAAGTAAAAATACATTTTTAAATAATACTTTATTTATACATTATTAAATCATACATTACTAAATTATTAATACATGTATTAAATTAACACATTAATAAAGTATGAATACATAAATAAAATAATACAATATTACAGTATTATTAATTAATACATTAATATATCATTAAAACATTAAAAATGTGTTAAATTTTTAATAGTACATTAATACATTGAAATAATAAAGTAAAAATACATTAATAATACATTATTAAATAAATACAAAACATTGACCATGAGTTCATAGTGATAGTCTATGCTTGACCATGAATATGATTAACTATGGTACACCAATATTGTGACTATTGTTCCATTAGAGTGGTTGACTATGGTTGATGTCGATTGATTATGCTTGACCATGACCATAGTTAAGTGCAATTGATGATGAGCGTGACAATGACCATGAACGATCATGAATATGGTTGACCATGACTATGGCTATGGCTGACCACAAATAACCATGCCCATGACTATGCCTTATGTAATATATATATATATATATATATATTATTTTATATATTGATATTGGAAATGTTCATCGCAATGCGACGTTGGGAGATATTTGGTCACATTGCAACAACCGTCTAAATGTTTACGACAATGGGAAATTTTATATATATATACGGTTGATCAAAATGCTAGTTGGTGATGTAAGTTGGTTGACCATAACCATTGTAAACATTGATCATGGTTGACTAATTTTTACTATGGTTGTCTGTGACCATATTTTAACATTCTCTCAAACGTGAGTTTGTCAAATTATGACATTTAGAGATGTTCGACAGAATGAGATGTTGGGAAATGTTTGTGATATTACGACATTGAGAAATGTTCATCACAACACCACGTTAGGAAATACTCCTCAGACTGTGATGTCAGGACATGTTCATCACATAAAGACTCTAACATTTAGAGGTGTTCGTCCCAGTTTGACGTTGGGAAATGTTCGTGACATTGTGACTTTTGGACATGTTCATCACAATGTGACGTTGGGAAATGTTTGTGACATTGCAATGTTGGGAAATGTTCGTGACATTTTGATGTTGGGAAATCTTCGTCACAATGCGACGTTGGGAAATATTCGTCACATTGCGACATTGAGAAATGTTCATCACAATGCAACATTGGGACATGTTCATTAGATTACGACGTTGCGAAATGTTCATCACAATGTGATATTGGGAAATATTCAACATAGTGCGATGATGGGAAATATTCAACACATGCGATGATAGGAAATGTTCATCACAATGCAAAGATGGGAAATGTTTGTGACATTGTAATGTTGGGAAATCTAGAACGCGCTAGGTTTCCCCCACAATAGGATGATGTTTTCCAAGATGAGATCCTGCTTGTGCAAGGAGGAAATCTAGCACGTTCTATCTTTCCCCCATGGTGAGATGATGTTGTCCAAGATGATCTCCTGCTTGTGCAATGGGTAAAGATAGCACACGCTATATTTCCCCCACGACGAGATGATGTTGTTCGATATGATCTCCTTCTTGTGTAAGGGGGAAAACTAACATGCACTAGATTTCCCCCACCATGGGATGATGTTTTCTGAGATGAGCTCTTGCTTGTGCAAGGATAAAATTTAGCATGTGTTATCTTTCCCCCACTATGAGATGAAGTTGTCTGGGATGAGATCCTGCTTATGCAACAGGGAAATATAATACACACTAGATTTACCACATGGTGGCATGATGTTGTTCGATATGAGCTCGTGCTTATGGAAGGGGGAAATATAGCACGCGCTAGATTTCCCCCATGGTGGGATGATGTTGTATGAGATGAGATCCTACTTATGCAAAGGGGAAAGCTAGCATGTACTAGCTTTCCCACATGATGGGATGATATTTTCTGAGATGAGCTTATGCTTGTGCAAGGAGGAAAGATAGCATGCACTAAGATTTCCCGCACGGGGGCATGATGTTGTCCAAGATGATCTCCTTCTTGTACAAGGAGGGAAGCTAGCACACGATAGATTTCTGCCATGGTGGGATGATGTTGTCTGAGATGAGATCATGCTTGTTTAAGGGGGAAATCTAGCATGCACTAGCTTTCCCACACGGTGGGTTAATGTTTTTCGAGATGAGCTCGTTCTTGTGCAAGAGAGAAATCTAGCACATTCTGGCTTTCTCCCACAGTGGGTTGATGTTTTCTAAGATGATCTCGTGCTTGTTCAAGAGGGAAGGATAGAACCCCCCACAGTGGGATGATGTTGTTCGAGATGTGCTCGTTCTTGTGCAAGAGGGAAAACTAGTACGTTCTAGATTTCCCCCACAGTGGGATGATGTTGTTCGAGATGTGCTTGTGCTTGTGCAAGAGGGAAATCTAGCACGTGCTAACATTCCCCACTGGTGGGATGATGTTGTTTGAGATGTGCTCCTGCTTGTACAAGAGATAAATTTAGAATTCACTATATTTCCTCCACATTGGGATGATTTTGTTCGATACGTGATCATGCTTGTGCAAGAGGTAAATCTATCATGCACTAGCTTTCCCCCATGGTGGAATGATGTTGTTCGAGATGTGATTTATGCTTGTGTAAGAGGGAAAGATATCATGCAATAGATTTCCCTCATGGAGGAATGATGTTGTTTGGGATGTTCTTGTGCTTGTGCAATAGGGAAGGTAGCACTTTCTAGCTTTCCCCCATGGTGGAATGATGTTGTTTGAGATTCACTTGTGCAAGAAGGAAAACTAACACGTGCTATATTTCTCGCACGATAGGATTGTCATGGGCCTGGCAAGACTGCGGTTGGGTGGCAGAAACACCCAATGCTCCCAGTCACCCTGCGACACCAACTTATTTTGTTCGGTGGCAAGACCACACCGAATTACTCAACCTAGGATACACCTTCACTTAGCTTCATTTGTTATTAGTTATGTTTGTATTTTTCTTACTTAGAATTATTTCAACAGTAAAGAATAACCATTCATGTAGGAAAAAAAAAAACATATGTGTGGGTGGCCAAATCGGCCCAACACCCGAAAGACTTCTTTATGAAAAAAACAACAGTGTGGCGAGCCAAACACTCATGCCACATAAGAAATTTTATACAAGGAGAGCTTTTGCTCTGTTACACAAAACCTTGAACGAAAACCAAACAAGTATTTCTTCAGCGAGATGCTCCCTTGTGTGCCCTTTCTTTGTCACCTCATCTATTGAAAGTGCTTGAAGATCTATCCAATTTCATCCATCCCCTTTCCTCGGTTCATACTTTGCCTTTTCCTCAGATTGGTGTGACCCCCCTTTTGAAACCATAGTTCATTTTTTCCAACAAATCCATTCAATAAAGACTTGCTCAGACCTACTCTTCGGTTTTTCTTCCCCAAGGAAGCCCAAGTTACCCTCTAGGGTCTACTTGGCTCCTTTTGGAGAAACACGACCCTCATTCTTGGTTGTTGTCACATAAATCTCAACCTGCGATTATGAAAGACCGTATGTTACCAACCTTTTCCTTAGTGCACATTCTCCCTCCTCGGTTCAAACTTCCCTTTGAAATATGAATTCTTGGATCTCTTGGATGATTTTCCAAATGATTCGCTCACTTGGTTATATAGGCATGTGCCCTTTCCAAGCGACGTGAGCCTTCGTCATTGAGCCGGCACACCCCTTTCGATTGTTTTTTCCACTTAACATTTTTGAGCCAACATGCCAAAGGGCGCACTCCCTTTTCTTGGGCACGCTCTTCCTTGGTCGACTCCTTGATTTTTGGTTTTGGGTGCCCAAGTCTTTTTCACATCCGTTTGTTGGCCAACCACTTGGATTAATGTTTGGGGCAAGTCGTCCTTGGTCTGTGTCTATCACACATTCATTTCTTTGGCTCCCCTTAGCGTGTTCCCAATGCGTGGAGCTTCCGCAATCCTTCAGTCTAACTTTCAGTTGGTTGGGCACTCATGCTGCTAGAATTCCCATCGTCCAACTCTTTGTATTTTGGTGAGGGAGCCCATGGATTCCATGGGGCACCCACCTAACTTTCCTCTTTGGTCATCAACCTTCATTGCAAGTCAAGTCTTCGCAATTCATCTTTTCCACGACAATGCTCGAAGATCTAAACTCACCTATAAAGAGCCTGGGTGTCCTCTAGCTCACCCAAGTCATCATCTTGGCTCATGGAAGGAGAGTGCTCGCTCGACAAAACCCATGGGGCATTACATGGATGATGTTGTTCAAGATGCGCTTGTGCTTGTGCAAGAGGGAAAGCTAACATGCACTATCTTTCCCCACCGGTGGGATGCTATTTTTCAATATGTGCTCTTGTTTGTGCAAGAGGGAAAGATGAAACATGATAGCTTTCCCCCGCGGTGGGATGATGTTGTTCAAGATGTGCTCCTGCTTGTGCAAGAGAGAAATCTAGGACATGATATCTTACCCCCATGGTGGGATGATGTTGTTCAAGATGCACTCCTACTTGTGCAAGAGGGAAATATAACACACACTAGCTTTTTCTTAGGGTGGGATGATGTTGTTTGAGATGCACTTTTTCTTGTGTAAGAGGGAAAGCTAGCATGCCCTTGATCGAATGATGTTGTTTGAGATGATCTTGTTCTTGCACAAGAGGGAAATCCAACATGTGCTAGCTTTCCCCTACGGTGGAATGATGTTTTCCGAGATGCGCTTGTGCTTGTGCAAGAGGAAAAGCGAGCATGAGTTATCTTCCCCCCACGGTGGGATGATGTTGTCCAAGATGCACTTGTACTTGTGCAAGAGAGAAATATAGCACACAGTAGCTTTCCCCCATGGTGGGATGATGGTGTTCGATATGAGCTCGTGCTTGTGCAAGAGGGAAATCTTTCCTCCACATTGGAATGATGTTTTTCAAAATTCTCTTGTGTTTGTGTAAGAAGGAAAGCTAGAGTGTATTAGCTTTCCTACACAGTGGAATGTTGTTGTTTAAAATGTGCTTGTCCTTGTGCAAGAAGGAAACTTAGCATGCACTATCTTTTCTCCACAGTGGTATGTTTTTGTTCTAAAAGCATTTGTTTCGGTGCAAGAAGGAAACCTAACATGCAATAGCTTTATTCCAAAGTGGAATGTTGTTTGAAATGCACTTGTGTTTGTGCAAGAAGGAAAAATAACACACTCTAGCTTTCCTCCACAACGGAATGTTGTTGTTTGAAATGTGCTTTTGCTTGTACAAGAAGGAAAACTAGAACACGTTGGCTTTCCTCCACAATGGAATGTTGTTGTTTGAAATACACTTGTGCATGTGCAAGAAGGAAAGCTAGCACACACTAGCTTTCCTCCACCATGGAATGATGTTTAAAATGAACTTGTGTTTGTGCAATAAGAAAAGCTATCACATTCTAACTTTAATCCATGGTGGAATGATGTTATTCGAAATGCAATTGTGCTTCTGCAAGAAGGAAAGCTAGCACATACTAGCTTTCTTCCAAAGTAGAATGATGTTGAAAGCTAGTATGCGTTAGCTTTCCTCCAA
>ML779493.1:105963-121336 GCA_009831015.1 Picea engelmannii | reverse complement strand
ATAGGGATAGAGAGGTAAATAGAGAGAAGGTGAAGAGAGGGAACACGAGATATAGAGGGAAGGAAAGAGAAATCATAAGAGGAAGAGAGGGAGAGAGGGAAGGGGGGAGAGGGAGAGAGGGAAGGGGGAGAGGGAGAGTGGTTGGGGGGAGTGAGGGAGGGATAGAGGGAGGTAGTGAGAGAGAGATAATTAGAGGGTGGGAGAAGGAGGGATGTGGAGAGAAGACATAGAGAGAGTGGGGGGAGAGTGAGCGAGATATAGGGAGAGAGAGAGGTCAGAGAGAGAGAGAGAGAGGGAGAGGAGGGAAGAGAGAGAGAGAGAGGGAGAGATATGGAGGGAGAGGGAGAGAGAGATATAGAGTTATTTTTTGTTAACATGAACATGTGTGTGTTCCTATTCCTAATAACACATGCGCACTTTGCGTGAGTATTATTTTCATTTAAAGTTTTTTACATGAGGGACTGATAACTCTAGCGTATATGTTTTCTAAGTCGGTTTCCTTGGATTTAGGTTCAGGATGACAAACCCAGTGGTTTGGTTTACACATACATAAAAACATTCATTTTTATGAATACCTCTCTATATCTCTATTTTTGACATTATTTTTCTACAGGCTACACAAACATAGATAGAGTAAGCTATGTAGATTCCAAATATATAATGTTTAAAAAAAATTAATATTGTTTACTATTTTTAATCTATTTTGGTCTTGACATATATCATAATTCAAAAATACATACCTCTTTGATCTCTTCTATAACTTTTTATAAGCTTAACCATTGTTAAAATAAGTTATATACCTCACTAAAAGAGACCCATAAATAAAATAATATTTGTTTGATAACATTAAGGCCCTCATAGACTACACTCACGAAAATAATTGTAATTTCAAGGATACATTGACTTTCATATATATATATATATATATATATATATATATATATATATATATATATATATATATATATCATTGTAATTTCAAGGATATATTGACTTTCATAATTTATAAAATATATAAAATTCATATTGATTTTTTTTTAAATTACACACAATGGGTTCTCTACAATTGTATATATATATTTTATAGGGAAATTCCATAGTTAAAGTACTAGACAACTACACTAATAAAGATACATACCTTATATTTTGTTTGAAAAATAACATATCACTCTTAGAAAAACTCAAATTTCACATAGTTATTCACAATTTCTATAAATAAAAATTATATATTCAGAAAGCTAATTCAATATCCTGCATTTCATATATATGACATATAAAACTTCCCCTTTTGATATAAAGAACATTTGTTTTTACTCCCAAGAGTTCGAAATATAGCATGAGGTTGCACCATACATAATGGTTTTTTAGATAAGGAACAATTCCATGTTCTAAATAGTTGATTTACCATGTAAAATTGTAAGGCATGTAACTTGCTCGTTATAAATCCTCTAACAAGCTACGCAGCTATGAGTGGTATTTGGTCATGTCGAAATAACCCATCTCCATTGTTGATGCATCATACAATCCCAAGCTATAAAAACTTAAGCTTGAAAGGGTTGAAACGATCTTGATTTGGGAATATTATCGGAACTTGCATGCAACAACCCATATTCATTTTCAATCTTCATGAAATAAGTAAGGAATTTTTTTTTTGCTTGTTTTGTTTTATATTATAAGTTAAATTTTCTCTCATAATATAATTAATTTATGCCTCTATTTTAAAAATAGACATCTGTAAAAAAAAATAGATAATTGCAAAGTAAATTTTCCTTTTTTCCAGTTTGATAAACTAAAAAACGAGACAAATACAATAACAGGTCATGAATATTTATAAAAACTTGTATATTTCTTCTCATACTATATTACTTCTTTAAAACTTGTTTGTTGATTATCTACATACTATAAAATAAAATATAAAATAAAATCTGTGTAGTTCCATTTTGAAGAAAGCAAGCATACTCATATTTATACATACATACTATAAAATAAAATCTGTGTAGTTCCATTTTGAAGAAAGCAAGCATACTCATATTTATACATAGATAGTAAACATAATTTAACATATCCAAATTAAAACTTTAAAACTTGTTTATTGCTTATCTACATACTATAAAATCTAAGTAGTTCCATTTTGAAGAAAGCAATCATACTCATATTTATACATAGATAGTAAACATAATTTAACACATCCATTATGCTTGCCTAAAATCACACATGTGTGGTAGCATACTATCACATTGCACAATACAATCTGCTTATCTCCCACCCCCAATAATTTCTAGTCCTATCGGAAATTAGTCTTGACAAGGGGTTTAAGGCAACTCTTCTCCCACACTTGAAGTTAGTGGTTGGTTCAGTTAGATATACATTTTTATAGAGAAGTAAATTCAAATGAATCGATTTTTCAATTAAAGAAAACAAATGTTATAGAAACATTTGTAGTTTGATGATATTATGTTAAATGTAATTTTATTGTAATTTTATGTTATGGAGAGATTGTTTTTATATTGACAACAAAAGTTACTCTTGTATTCATGACAAAAATGAACAAACGTATATTGAATGATATTTAAATGATGGGAAAAAAATAAATATATAACGTTATTGGAAGGGGATTTTTAAAAAGAAACCCAACATAAAAAAATTACTTGACCTTTAAGAGTGCCCGTTAAATTTACACCATGATCATGACCAATTCTCCATTGTTTGATAAATTCAACCCCAACAATCATGGTATCACTTTGAAAAATACTGCAAAGAATCACATACAAGAGAAATCGTTGATAGAT
This sequence comes from Picea engelmannii, assembly GCA_009831015.1. Lineage (NCBI taxonomy): Eukaryota > Viridiplantae > Streptophyta > Pinopsida > Pinales > Pinaceae > Picea > Picea engelmannii. Next base: position 118,547 of record ML779493.1, on the reverse strand, counting down.
TTTCAATTGGGCCAAATTACGACCATAGAAACATTGAAATATGTGATCCTAGAATGCATAATTAATAGGTAAAGTGTTATGTCCATTATCGCTCCAACAAAAATATGACACATTGTTCCAAAGAAACACAACATATTCAATTAATTGAAACCAATAAATGATAGTTGGATTAAAAAAAATAGGCATAATATACTACGATATAAACAAGGCTGCATGGTAGCATATACTTGCCTCTATGCAAGAATTCATAGCAACTCGGTCATGCAAAGGGATCAACGTCTCCGAGAATTCATAGCAACTTGGTCATGCAAACAAGATCAATGTATATGATCACAGTCAAGATGCTCTCCTGCATTAGTTTGCTTGGATGTTGGGTATGGGTGTAACCCCTATTTATTGTCAGAAACATATGGAAACAATCGTACAAATTTTGGGGCTAAGAAAAATCATTTACCAAAAGTTGCATGCACTTGTTACAATTCATTTTGATGATTTTAAAAATACTTTCAAGTCACAGTGTTGTCATATCTCAGATGGAAGCAACATGTCTTCATTATTAATATAAATTCAAAACAATTCAGAACTCATATGTACTAATTTAAAAAAAAAACATTATAGTCAACCTAAGTATATGATATCTAATGAATTATTCACCTATGTTCCATTCATTTTGATGCTAGAAGTATCCTTGAAAACGTTCTTGATATATTTAACCTTTGTTAGATCTCCTGTCAGGGTTGACGTGGCATGAGAATTGATATAGTTGATCTGCAATGTTATTGACGATATGATAATATATTAGTAAGCCCTGGGTAAGATTCATTAGAATAATTTCTACCAAATTCAAATTAAAATATAAGAAACTATTTTAAGTGATTCTACATTATTGGTAGACCTTCATTAAAACATGGGAGGCACTTACCTCCTCTCGTGAAACTCCTACATCTTCCAAACATTTTCAAATGCACTCTGAAACTCCAAGCCCATCAAAACGTGGATTCGTAATGTGATAAGCATCACAAGTGACCGCCCCGCCAAGGTACTCGACTAGTATGGGAGATCCTCTCTTCCTTGCATGATCAAGAATTTCCATAACCTGGTTGGAAAAAATACAAACTATGCTTATCAAAATCCCCATGCTCATAGTCTGAAATAATATTTGAATATTTACAAATATCATTTTTTTCTAACTCAAACCTAAATTTATTATGGGGAAAGATATTTGAATAACATGATTTTTGCTCATAATAATAGCTAAGTAATGCCTCAACGCTCATGTCCCTTGAAAATGAAAGAATTCTTGACAATTCTATCTCAAATAGCTAAATAATTCAGATTAGTCAATGTGACATTGATGATCAAGGTTCCATTTCATTATAACTCTAAGACTCAACTGTGATTTCTATTATGCTTCTTATGTTGTACATTTTTCATTGATAAGTACCATAGAATAAATATCTACAGTGGATGAGTTCATCTTAATCTCACCAGCATGCCAGGACCTTCACCCATGACAAAGCCATCACAATATTTGTCCCATGGTCTCGAAGTTGTCTGTGGGTCATCATTTCTCTTTGAAAGGGACTTGCATGAAATAAACCCACCCACACCTACTGACAAAATCGAAGCTTTTGTACCACCTGCAAGCATGATATCTACTTCACCTCTACGAATATGATTTGCAGTTGCATATAGGGAGTAATTCGTTGTTTCAAATGCTACTGAAATTGAGCAGGTCAGACCCATTACTCCCGTATCAATTTCCAACAAGGTAGATCCCATGTTTGAAAGGGAATAAGGAACAAAATATGGTGCCATATTCTTGAATCCATTCTACACAAGAGCCTCTATTCCAACAAAGTAGGTTGTAAGGCCACCCATCGTCATTCCTAACAACACCCCTACACGCCACTTGTCTACCTATGTGGAATATTATAACAACCATGTTAATGAAATACTGTCTATTTTTATCTCTTGACTTCTTTTCGGACATACCATGTACTCAGATAAGTTGTTGTATTCTAAAGCTCGGGTGGAGAGCAAGACAAGTGAGAAAACAAGAGCAACAAATGAGGCAATGCACTCATGGTTGGTTAAGCTAATAATAAATGTTCGTTAAGCTAATATAAAATCCCAAATTCACTAATAACCAAATACCATAAATAATAAGAAACCACATGTGGTTACAAAGCTACATATGAGATTAAACTATTCATATAGTAAAACATTTTTTTTAATTTACACAAAAGAATGATATACAATTTATTTATTTAATTAAAAAAAATAAAACTCGTGAGTTAAAAAGAGATAAACACACACAAAAAAATATAATAAATCTTTCATTCTCGGTTTGATTAAAGAAATTAATCATTAATATATGCCTCCTATGAAGCTCTTGGACTTGGAGGCACTGCCTTCTGTTTCATTTAACAATATGTTATTGAGACTTTAGTATCAATCCTTGAGGGAATTTTAATTTTGTATAAGAAAACGTGACACGAGAGAAGAAGAACTTACTCTTTTTTCTTCTTCCAACTTTTCCTTGATGAATGAGTATATAACAACACCAACAATAGAGATGATTGTTCCAAAAGATGTTTGAAAATCCTATTACCTGCAGGAAAATTTCCCAGCATTAGTACCAAGCTCCAGAACTTTGATGTGAAGTATAGTCTCTAAGATAATTTTGTTGGGTATGTGTTATATTCTTTGCATGTGTGTGTGTGGGCGCATCAGATTCGACAACTATGTCTGACGATCCCAACTTGCTTCACTCAATGTGTTGTGTGCATTGGGCGCTTTCTTGGGGGGTTCAGGTTTGCCCCCCCTGGTTACGTGCAGCGTTCGTGGCGCCCCGAATTTGTTTTTTGGCCAGTTTTGCTATTTTTAGAGGTTTTCTAAATTAATCCTGGATTAAGAGATTAGGGTTTTGGTAGCTAAGGAATACCTAAAACATTGTATGTATTGTATGGTGAATGGTGAAATTAATACAATAAAGAGTTGAAAGTTGTGACACCAAGGAAGGTTGGTTTTCTCTTAGTTAAGGGTTTCGAGCGTAAATCTTTGTGTACTATGTGTATGAGCCATTGATTAATTTCTTTTTTTCTTAGGAATTTGTATGCATTTATTTAATTCACAAGTTTAAAACTTACAAATTTCAATTTGTATTTCTGAAAACCTGAGACACTAAAAGTCTCATAAAACATGTTCATGCTCAAGAAAAGGGTTCTACAAAATTTTAAGGACAAAAGTACATATCAAACACAATAATTGAGAAATCAATAACAAACACCCGCTTCAAGACATTGCCAACAACATGGGTGAGTGGTACAACCCGCTCCAAGGTATTGGTGGCCAACTACAAACAACATAAGAAAGATGGATGGAACTATCAGTAAAAATTATGTATTTAGCAAAGAACACTTTTTCTGTTCAATAGAACCATGAATACCAGAGAAATTACCTAGTTATACATGTGATAGAACATTCCAACCTAAAAAAAGTCATAAAGGAATCTAACCAACCCAACTTTAAATATCACATTCACAAAACTAGACTGCATCAATTTAGGGCCTTCAATCTACAAACACAAGAAATGCTACTTTTATATTAGTTCTATGGCATACATGATGGAAATTTTTGCATCACTAATCCACAACAGAACAGTAGGAAGGATTTTCTAGCAAAAAACAATGCGTAAAGTCCATAATTGAAATGTAAGCATACACATTTGTGCTACTCATGCTATTCTATATATATAATAGCAAAAACATGAGATGGTACAACAACACCATGTTTGAATCATAATATTTAATTTATTTATGTCATTTCATCCAACAAAGATCAAGGTAAAAAAGAGTGGGAGTAAATAATATTATGAATTCAACCTATATCATTTTCATACAATCTTTTATCAACTAATAAACTCATATTAAATTTAATGCCAAGAAGGAGGAATTCAATAATTATAATTTTAAGTGTACTATTAATGCTTGCATTTTAAAATATAAATTGTATTATTTAAACTTAAAACATATTAAAATACTTAAAATATTTTAAAATTTAATAATCATTATGTGAATTATATTTTTCATAATTAAAATTATATTAAAATTTCATATTCTTAACTATATTGATAATATCGAAAGAATTTTCATAATCTCATTTACATTTTAAAACACACATTATTATTATTATTCAGTGCAAGAAATCTCATACTCTCGTCATTATTCTTGTATTGATAATATCCAAAGAATTTTCATAATATCATTTACATTTTAAAACACACATTATTATTCATTGCAAGAAATCTCATACTCTTGTCATTATACCTGTAGGATGATGACTGAACGCCTCCTACGAATTGAATTTTTCGTCACCTGAAATCCTTAAACACAACATATGAATACCGTAGGCATCGCCGCTTGTGTAAGCATGTATATATAAATTTAACGACAACATAAGGAGACTTCACACGATTCTCAGTAGAGACTTGTGTAAGCAACTTGACACGATTCTCAGTAGAGACTTGTGTAAGAATGTGTAGAGACTTCACACGATTCTCAGTAGAGACTTGTGTAAGCAACTTGATGCAGGGCCAGTGGAGAGGGCCCTGGACGGTCATAGAGGACCAAAAGCTCATCCATTACCTTCAATTCCATGGCCTTTCCAATTGGCCCACCTTTGATATTTACTATGTACAACTGGGGCAAGAGATAAACATAGATATAAACATAGAGTGAAAGGGATATGTTGTCCAAGAATGAATTGAGAAGAAAAAACATTTAAGAAAGGCTCCAGAGCTAAAAATACCAACAATTAGTCATAAGTGTAAAGGCATAAGATAATAAGAAAAAAATATTTTGGATAAGTTGCACCCAAAGAAGTGATGTTCCGAAATAAGGACTTTGAATACTAACAACCATGAGGGACTTCGAATACTAACAACCATGAGCAGGAAGTTGCACCCAAAGAAGCGATGGAGAAAGAATAGTACACATACCAGATATGTTGTAGCAACAAGTGTCTCACATGTAGAAAACATACAATAAATAGAAATCTTGTTGTTGATCGTTCCCTAGTATTACAATAGGCCCACTATCAACCTCCAAAAGACCTCTGTTTCTAATCATTGTCAAGCAGATTGAATCAAAACTGTTAAAATAACTGAAATAGTTGGCAACAAGGAGTACCATGTCTGAGCCACCCTTGAAATGGAATGCAAACTCGTGCAACACAATATTCTCGATACTAAACACATCGCAAAAAAGTCCCATGCCATTCTTATTTTCAACATCACCATCTCTTCTGTATCCAATCTGAGAAGAAAACCCAGCTGCAATATGCTCGAATATTTCATCGCTAAAGACTATGAAAGTAGTGCCATAATCTATTATGGTTCATCCATTTCCTTTGGTGTCAAATCTCCACAACTTGGAAGGAAATGTCTTCAAGCATTTTCCCCCAATACTGACCCCTTTGAGACCAATGTAATAGTATACTCCATATTGAGAAAAAAGAGGTGCGAGGGTTTTCTTGCTTTCTTTGTCAAATTGATGGATTTGAAGGAAATACACAATTCTATATTTTCCAATGTATTCACTTAGTTGGGAAGGCAGAGACAAAGCTCTTCTACCAAATCTTACAATACCAGAAGGTTGTTGGGATGAAACTATTGAACATCCCACCAAGAAATTGGTTATTGTTCATTTCCTTTCTCCGTTTTCCAACAGTAAATTCAAAGTCTCTGTTACGAGAAGCTCTGCAGTGCTTCCCTTTCCATATTGAATCGCATAGGGTGGGAAAGTCTCAGAGCAATTTTTTTGATGCGGATTTATGAGCGGAACGAACTGAATAACAAAATGAATACAATAACACAGAGATACATAGAACAACAATAGGTATTCAATGAACAATATCTTCTATTGAATTAATGAAATAGGATGAAACTATAAAACTGCAGAACTAGAAACAACTTGCTCAAATGGTGGTAGTTATCTCTGAGAAGAGATAAGGCTGCTACGGGCATCAGTCTCAGCACAATGTTTACAATGAGGCTCCAGAGGCCTTTTTAACATTACTTGTGAATTCCAAAACCCTAGACATCTAAAAACCTAAGCCTAGGAGATGAAACACCAAAATTTATGTGGGCCCCTATGGGTAAGTTGGTACCTCAACTTCCTGGGGTCGTAAATTTTGCATATGACCTCCATTTTAGGCACATGATAGTTCGTTGGAAAGGTCTTTTCGAGGAATACACATTATGTTGTCAAAATTTGATTCCATCTACAGTTTGACTGTGGCAAGCCAAAAAAAAATTGTTTAGGGCCCTAAAACGGCCCTGGAAGTACAAAAAGATGTGTTGACATGAAAACATCCAAAATAATCCAATTGGATTAGGTGGGCGGCCACCAGTCTACACCTGGAATATGTGTAGGGCTTTAGACATCCCCAGAAGTGTAGAATTCACAATTACAAACAAGTACAAAAGAACATGTTGAACTAAAAACTATCAAGAGGAGCCAATTGGAATAGGTGGGTGGCCACCAATATCCACCTGGATTAGTCATCTCCCTTAGGAAGAAATGATATCCATTGTGTTGAGTTCCCCCATCAGGTGAGGAAACTTCTGTTGAATTTGGACCCGGGTAAGCCACTTGCCTTGGTGTAGGAGTTGTCCTACCTTGACAACCTGATAAAGATGAATCCTCTGCTAGCGATTGCCCTTGATTGATTTGATTAGTGGATGCTTGTTCCATAAAGTCAGGGTTGAGATCTGTTGGTGTCAGTTGTTTTTTAATCTCTGAGGTGTCCAATAATGGTGGAAAATATGGTTGAAGGAGGTCCACATTTAGCATTGGGTGCCAGCCAAGGAAGGGTGGAGTGTTGAGCTCAAAATCATTGCTACCCATAGCCTTGGTGATAGTGTAAGGCCCGTAGAGAAGTGGGCGGAGCTTCTGATGGGGCCCTGTAAGCAATCTTTCTGTCAATGTAACCAGACCTTGTCTCCCACTTAAAACTTGCGCGGTACCATGTGTTGATCATGGCATTGCTTGTACTTAGCATTGGTTTTCTTAAAAATCTCATGGACATGTTGGTGGATGTGTTGAATCCAATCAATGAATCTGGTGGCTTTGTTAGTCTCAGTTTGAACATGGGAATACTCTTTTTGTGTGGTTGCAAGAGGTAGTGCAACATCAATGGGACCCAAGGGTTGGAATCCTTGCCCCACCTGAAATGGGCTATGGTTGGTGGAGCTATGGAGAGCCCTGTTGTAACTGTGTTGAACATAGGGAAGACTCTCATCCCATGTACGCATATGCTCAGAGTTGTACATGCGCAGGATGTGCACAGTCATTCGATTGACGACCTTTGTTTGGTCATCGGTTTGGGGGTGGAAAGTAGTGGATTTAGTGAGCTTGGTGTCCAACAATGACCAAAGACTTGACCAAAATGTGTTGAGGATCCTGTTGTCCCAATTGGAGATGATGGTCTGTGGTATCCCAAAATGGACCCACACTCATTTGAAAAAGAGATTGTTAGTATCTGTCGTTGTGATGCTCCTCTTGCAGGCTGTGAGGATGGTCATCTTCGAAAACTGATCAACTACCACAAATACACAATCATTGATTTGATTGGTGGACGAAAGGCCACACATATAATACATCAAGATGGATTTCCAAGGCTTCTCAGGAGTAGGAAGAGGGGTGTATAAACCTTTATTATTGATGGTTGGCTTGGCAATAGCACAGGCAGTGCAATATATGATATACTTGCTGACGTCCTGTCAAAGTTTTGTCCAATAAAAATGTCTCTGTAGAATGGCAACAATTTTCTCCACACCAAAATGTCCTGCCATCCGACTATAGTGAGCCTCCCAAATCATATTTTCACGCTCGATTGCAGGAACATAGAGATGGACCATATGGCATAACAATATGTCATGTATGTGAAAATTGGTGAAATATGTGCATGTACCCAAGAAATGATAGGTGGTGGCGAAGTCTAGATCTTGCTGATAAAGTTGGGGCCACTCAGATGCCTAATGCCCACAGGAATGGAGCACGGTGGTGAGTGAAGCCACGAGAGGTCGACTAAGGAAGTCGGCGACATGATTTGTGCTCACTGTCTTATACTTGATGTTGAGATGGAACTGCTATCGGTAGGTGGAACACTTCTTATGGAGTTCGTTCTGCAACTTCCCCTTTGTCTATATGAATTGCAGAGGCTTGTGATCAGTGTGTATGATTGTCTCCTTCCCCAGAATGTAATGTTTTCATTGACGAAAAGATTGTACAATGGAATACATTTCCTTGTCATAGGTGGGGTATTTTCGGACAGTATCTGAGAGTGTCTCACTATGGTATGCCACCGGATGACCATGCTAAGTGGGAACTATGCCTACAACATAGTCAGATGCATCAGTCTCAATCTCGAACGGTTTTTTCATATCAGGTAAGGAAGGTATTGGATTTGAGCACAAGTGATGCTTCAGATCATCAAATCCTCGTTGTTGTTCCTTCCCCTACGTGAAATTTTCCCTGCCACCGCCCTTCGTCACTTAGTTGAGGGCCCATGCAATATGGGAGAATACAAACACAAACAATCAGTAGAATTTGGTCAGCCCCAAGAAGATCCGAAGCTTGATTAGCATGGTCAGGGATGGAAAGTCACATATGACTTGGATCTTAGTTGGATAAACATGTACCCCATGCTCATCAACAATGTAGCCCAAGTATTGGACCCTTTTCATGCCAAAGGAGCATTTTTCCAAGTTGGCATATAGCTTTTGTTGTTGCAGAGTGCTCAAACCTGCTAAATATGTTGCATGTGCTCCTCCCAAGTTCTGTTGAAGATGAGGATGTCATCTGAATATACCACCACAACAGAGTTGGTGAAGGGTCTCAATACATCATCCATCAACCTCATGAAAGTGGTTGGTGCATTCGTTAAGACAATGGGCATGACCAGCCATTAGAAGATACCTTCTTTAGATTTGAAAGTTGTCTTCCATACATCAGTCGGTTCTATGGGAACCTGGTGGTAGCCAGAATTTAGGTTAATCTTGCTAAAGAACTTTTCCCCCTTGAGTTGGTCAAGAAGGTCATCAATTCTGGGAATTGGGTATCGGTTCATGAATGTGATTTTGTTTAATTCTTTGTAATCAATGCAGATCCTCCAGGTCTCATCTTTCTTCTGTACCAGTACAATTGGGCTCCTGCAATGGGAGGAGTTGGGTCTGATGTGACCCTTTTGAAGCAACTCTTGGATCTGATGTTTGATTTATTCATTTTCCATCACTGAGTGACGATAGACTAGTCCATTAGGTAGAGGTGCACTGAGGGTGATATCAATTGGATTCTTTACTTGGCAGTGCATCGATACCCTGGTGGGTGAGGACAAGATGTGTATGTACTCTTCCATGATCCTGTCCTCTTGCTTCTACTGCAAAGAGAGGCTCTGTGTAGAGGCCACGACTGTTGCAATGACCTTCTTCTTACTATGAGCATGGATCACAAAGAAGAGGAACTTCCCGGTTTGTGAAATGACCTTACTTAATTTCTTAGTAGATATTAAAAAAATAACAATAGGTGGCACTACCTCTGGTATCCTGTACAATTGTCTACCCAAAGTAATAATAACACTGTAGGGTCTAGATTCATACACAACATCTCGTTTCGACAAATATGGTTGTCCTAAAAGAACATCACAAAGTTCAAGGGGATGAATATCACACAATACCTCGTCTTTGAAAGGCTTGATGCCCTAGGGAAGACGACATTGTTGGTTGACATGAAAATCTCTTTCTTGGCGAAGCCAGCCGATGGTGTGGGGATACAGGTACTGTGTTGATGGCAGGTCTAGCCGCTTGACAACCTTTTGTTGAGATTAGGTTCTTCTGACTTCCACTATCAACAATGAAATGAAGTAGAGCCCCCTTTACCCACATCTGTGAGTGAAAGAGGCATTCCCCTTCCTCTGGTTCTTATGGTTCGCTTGGCTGGAGTTTGGTGGTAGCGATAGTGGCACTGGGTTCAGCATCGATAATCTACTTCCCTCTTTCTGGATTTGATTTAGAGTCAGAATTGGCCTTTGACTCGGAAGCCTTCAGCTCAGCCACGAGTGACTGCTGGGGGTGACATTCTTCGGTGTTGTGCCAAGGTATTTTATGGTATTCACACCATTTTCCCGTGTCCTTTCTCGACTTCTCATTACCCTTCTTGTGTTGCGGCTTGGATTGGTTGTCCTGAGAGTGGCCATCTTTGAATTGTCCCTTGTTATGTGGGTTGGGGTCTCATTTTCCCTGCTTCATCTATGAGGATTTTGCATATCCAAACTCTCGCCTCTTCTACTTAAATTTATGCTCGATCTTGATAGCATATCTATAACTCGTACCCAATGATGCAATTCCCAAAAAATCGATTTCTGTTTGAATGTATCTATGAAAACAACTGCGGTATTTGAGCACCAGATGTTGCTAAGAGTTTTTGATACCCAAATTGGTGCACAGGGTATGGAAAATATTGGTGAAATCTGACACTGTCTAGTCCCTTTCCTGGCGCAGGGTGGTCCATTTGGTGTATTGGTCCTCGTAGCTTCCAACAGGGTAGTATTGTTCTTTAATGGCATCCATGAAGGAATCCCATGTGAGGGAGACCACAAAGATTTCATATTCCTCTATGGCCCTTTTCTCAAAGTATGTATCCCACCAATCCTTAACATGGGGGACGACCTTGAGGAGTGCAAAAGTAATATTTTCCCTATCGAAAGAATTGTGTATCGAAAAATACCCTTCAAGAAGATTCAACCATTTATCTACAACATTCGCATCTATCAGTCCTTCAAATAATGGAATATAAAAATTTACCTGTACCTTGAAGGGGGTTGCATGGCTTCTTGATGAAGATGATTCTCTTTTGGGAAGTCATCGAAGGATCTGTGCAAATTTGTCTATCATTTCGTTCCTTTGTCACGCAGGTGCTTCCTTGAGCAACATTTTAAAAGGATCTCATGTTCCATCATATTTATTTTCGTCCCCCATGGGTTGTTTTCGGGCTCGACACGACCAATCTTGCAAAGGCTTGACTGGTTCAAGTCCTAACTTCTTGTACCCAGATCTTGTTGGGGACATGCACGAAAATAAATAAATGAAGAGAAAACCACTTCGATACCACTGATACAGATTTATGAGCGGAACAGACTAAATAACAAACTGAATAAAATAACATAGAGATACAAAGAACAACAACAAATATTCAATGAACAATACCTTCTATTGAATAAATGAAATAGGCTGAAACTATAAAATTGCAAAACTGAAAACAACTTGCTCGAATGGTGGTAGTTATCGCAGAGAAAATATGTGGCTTCTACGCTCATCTGTCTGAGCATAATGATCACAATGAGGATCCATATGCCTTTTTAACATTACTCGTGAATGCCAAAACCCTAGACATCCAAAAACCTAACCCTAGGAGATGAAACACCAAAAGTTATGTGGGCCCCTATGGGTAAGTCGGTACCTCAACTTCTGAGGGTCGTATCTTTTCCATACGACCTCCATTTTAGGCGCGTGATATCCCATTGGAAAGGTATTTTCGAGAACTACACATTATTCCATCAAACTCTAACTTTGTCTATAATTTAATTGTAGAAAACCAAAAAAACACTATTTAGGGCCCCAAAATGACCCTGAAAGTACAAAATGATGTGCTGACATGAAAAAATCGAAAATAATCCAGTTGGATTAGGTGGGTGGCGACCAGTGTGCACTTGGAATATGTGTAGGGCTTCAGAAAACCCCAAAAGTGTATAATCCACAATTACATATAAGTACATAAGAACGTGCTGAACTAAAAACTGTCAAGAGGAGCCAGTTGGAATAGGTGGGTGACCACCAATATCCACCTGGATCATTTTGAGGATTCCTTCGCAACTCTGAAACATGAGCTATGTGTTGTTTCCATAAAGGGTTTCATAGTTTGGATCAACAGAGGTTACAAGGTGAAGAGAAGATGACATCCTCGGAAGGAAAAGTCCATTGGAGGCATTGTCTTTAGGGAAATTGATGAAAGTGTAATTTATGGTGCAGGACACCCACACTAGATCGTTTCCCATGTCCATGATGAGAAACAGATCGAGTGCAAGAGTGTCAAGTGAGAATTTGACTGAATAACCTACAAAGTTATGAGCGTAAAGAGACTCCCTGACACTTTCCTTTCCCTTTATCATCTTACCATGGCCACAATGCACCCTGCACTTCAGCGCCAGGGATCGATCCTTGGTGGGTTCCACCATCCTAGTGAGTCTTTCATATTATTTCACGTGATTCGAACCTCAGATCTCTTGCACGAGTCCTGCATGCAGATATTCTTCATTTTTGTGAAGTGTGAAGATGGACCCAAAGAAGAGATGGAGAAATAATAGTACAAATGCCATATATGTCGTAGCAACAAGTGGCTCACATGCAGAAAAAAAATGAGAGGTCAGAGGATGCGTGGAAGATAGCTTCACGATGCTTTGCAGGAACAAGGTGCATTTGCAAGGTTCACACAACTATAAGTGTTTGTTCCATATTGAAAGGT